>JAANYP010008984.1:185000-413580 GCA_020465985.1 Centrapalus pauciflorus | reverse complement strand
ATCCCGATTGCCAAGCCGAAGGCACCTTTTCCTAGTCGGTTAAAAAGGGAAAAGGACGAGGCCCAATTTCATAAATTCCTTGAGCTATTTAAACAATTGCATATTAATTTACCTTTTATTGATGTTATCTCACAAATGCCTACTTATGCTAGGTTTCTCAAGGATATCATCACCAACAAGAGGAAGCTCGAAGGAATCTCGGCTGTGGTAATGAACGAGGAATGCTCGGCGGTGCTTCAAAACAAACTACCTCAAAAGCTAACGGACCCAGGGAGTTTCACTATTCCTTGCCACATTGGTAGTTTAGTTATCACGAATGCACTTGCGGATCTCGGGGCAAGCATAAATTTGATGCCCACTTCTTTATATGAAAAATTGCATTTAGGAGATCCGCAACCGACTAAAATGAGCATTCAATTGGCCGACCGGTCAATAAAGTATCCAAGGGGAGTAGTTGAAAATGTGCTTGTTAAAGTTGATAAATTCGTGTTCCCCGCGGATTTTGTGATCCTAGATATGGAAGAAGATAGCCGTGTACCCCTTATCTTAGGGAGGCCATTTTTGGCCACTTCACGAGCTATCATTGATGTGTTTGATAAAAAGCTTACATTGAAGGTCGGTAATGAGTCCGTCACATTTTCGATTGATAAGGCCATGCAACATGCATCATTTATGGATGACACTTGTTACCACGTGCACGCATTTGAAGAAGCTTTTGATTTTGATTTTTCATCTCTTTTGTCATACAACTCCAAGGACATCTACTCAATAGATGAAGGGAAAAAGATTGTTGATTTTGAAAATTTTTTGGAAGAGTCGACACCATTGTCGACCGTTGATCCGCCCCTGTTTCCCTTGGATGTTGATTCCGTCTCTCATGATCATAATTCTTGTCAGGTTAAGTCATCTCTAGAAGACCCACCAATTCTTGAGCTCAAAGAGCTCCCAAGCCATCTCGAGTATGCATTCCTACTTGAGGAGTCTAAGTTGCCGGTTATAATTTCATCAAGTCTTTCGGGCGACCAAAAAATTAGACTCCTCGACATTCTTCGAGCCCACAAAGGGGCGATTGCATGGAAAATTACCGACATCAAGGGTATTAGTCCTTCGTTTTGCACTCATAAAATTTTGATGGAGGAGGACTACAAACCCGTTGTCCAAAGACAACGTCGTTTGAACCCAAACATGATGGAGGTGGTTAAGAAAGAGGTAATTAAGCTTCTTGATTCCGGGTTGATATATCCGATCTCGGATAGCCCGTGGGTGAGTCCGGTACAAGTTGTGCCCAAGAAAGGTGGCATGACTATCGTTCATAATGAAAACAATGAGATCATACCAACGAGAACGGTTACGGGATGGCGAGTATGCATCGATTATCGCAAACTCAACGACGCCACACGTAAGGATCATTTTCCTTTGCCGTTCATGGATCAAATGTTAGAACGATTGGCCGGAAATCAATTCTATTGTTTTCTCGATGGGTTTTCGGGATATTTTCAAATTCCCATCAATCCCGATGACCAAGAGAAAACAACTTTCACTTGCCCATATGGAACCTATGCTTATCGCCGGATGCCTTTCGGGTTGTGCAACGCACCCGCCACTTTCCAAAGGTGTATGATGGCAATTTTTCATGATATGATTGAGAGCTTTATGGAAGTTTTCATGGACGATTTTTCGGTTTATGGAGACTCATTCGATTCATGCCTAGCAAATCTCGATCGCATGCTTGCTCGTTGTGAGGAAACAAATCTCGTGTTGAATTGGGAGAAGTGCCATTTCATGGTACAAGAGGGTATTGTCTTGGGACACAAGATCTCAAGTGTGGGAATTGAGGTAGATAGAGCCAAAATTGATACTATCTCGAAGCTTCCTCCCCCCACAAATGTGAAAGGCATTAGAAGTTTTCTCGGTCATGCGGGTTTTTACCGTCGGTTTATTAAGGATTTTTCAAAGATTACACGCCCGATGACCCAACTTCTCGAAAAGGACACCCCGTTTGTCTTTTCCAAAGAATGCCAAGAATCTTTCGAACTCCTCAAGGATAAGCTCACACACACTCCTATCATGATAACTCCCGATTGGTCCCAACCTTTCGAGCTTATGTGTGATGCTAGTGATTTCGCCGTAGGGGCCGTTTTGGGCCAACGAGTCAATAATCACTTCCAACCGATTTATTACGCAAGTAAGACACTAACGGATGCCCAAGAGAATTATACTACTACCGAGAAGGAACTTCTCGCCGTTGTCTTTGCGTTCGATAAATTCCGGTCTTACCTCGTTTTGTCCAAAACTGTTGTTTACACCGATCATTCGGCTCTTCGGTTCTTGTTTTCTAAACAAGATGCCAAACCTCGTCTTATCCGTTGGATTCTTCTTCTACAAGAATTCGACATCGAAATTAAGGATAAGAAAGGAGCCGAGAATCTCGCGGCCGATCACCTCTCCCGTCTTGAAAATCCAAATCTTGAAGGGCTTCATGATTCATCCATCAATGACAAATTTCCGGATGAATCCCTGATGAAGCTTGTTGTTGATTCCGAGGCTCCTTGGTTCGCCGACATTGCCAATTATCTAGCTTGTGGTATAATGGTCAAAGGCATGTCGTTCCAACAAAAGCGAAAGCTTCTCTCCGATTGCAAATATTATTTTTGGGAGGACCCTTTTCTTTTTCGACTTGGCGCGGATCAAGTGATTCGCCGTTGTGTGTTTGGCAAAGAGTGCCAAGAAATACTCCATCACTGTCACATTGGACCGACCGGTGGTCATTTGGGACCAAGTAACACCGCCAAAAAGGTGTTCGATTCGGGTTTCTATTGGCCGACCATTTATAAAGATTCATACTCCATGGTCCAAACTTGTGACCAATGTCAAAGATCCGGAAACATCTCCAAACGAGATGAAATGCCCCAAAATCCGATTCAAATTTGTGAGGTCTTTGATGTTTGGGGGATCGATTTCATGGGGCCGTTCCCCCCTTCTCGTGGAAATAAGTACATTCTCGTGGCCGTTGACTATGTTTCCAAATGGGCCGAGGCTCAAGCTTTGCCCTCAAACGATGCCCGAGTTGTACTAAAATTCTTGAAAAAACTCTTCTCCCGGTTTGGTGCTCCTAAGGCCTTAATTAGTGATCGTGGAACACACTTTTGTAACTCACAGATGGAAAAGGACCTTAGCTCGATATGGTGTGAAACATCGCACCGGCACTTCATATCACCCACAATCAAGTGGGCAAGTCGAGGTCACGAACCGTGGATTGAAACGAATCCTAGAGAAGACGGTTGGAAACAACCGTAAGGAGTGGTCCGATAAGTTGGATGACGCGCTTTGGGCGTTTAGAACAGCGTTTAAAACTCCAATCGGCACCACTCCATTTCGTTTGGTATACGGGAAATCTTGTCATCTTCCCGTCGAGATTGAGCATAAGGCGTTTTGGGCCTTAAAAGAATGCAATCTTGATCTTTCCTTATCCGGTGAGCTACGAAAGGCTCAATTGCTTGAATTGGATGAATTACGACTCCAAGCTTATGAAAATTCAAGCATTTATAAGGAGAAGACCAAAAATTTTCACGATGCTCGTCTCAAGAATCGTTCCGACATCCGTGAGGGGGACCGGGTTTTGCTATTTAATTCTAGATTGAAACTTTTTCCCGGAAAGTTGAGATCTCGGTGGTCCGGCCCTTACACCGTCTATAAGGTATTCCCGTATGGCACTTTCGAATTGCTTGATCCTAACGGCAATGAAACCTTTAAAGTGAATGGCCAACGGTTGAAAAAATACTTTGAAAACTCGGAAGCTATTGGTGAGGATGTCGAAGCCCTCACATTGTTGCGTATCGAAAATTAAAAGTGGAGGCCGAGTCAAGCTTAAGACTCGAAGTTAAATAAGCATGTTTTTCGATTCTGTTCGTTGTTGTTCCGTTTCTGCTTTTCCGTGTTTTTAGAAGATTGAAAAAGTTCGGGTTGTTGGTTTGGTTTATCTTGTTTTAATTTTCTGGGTTTAATAGGGCAGTTCTGGACAGAACTCGCCGAGTTCTGCACCTACTCGCCGAGTTCGCCAGGTGAATTTCATTCTGGAAATTGCTGAACTCGCCGAGTTCATTAAGCATACTCCCCGAGTTCCATGCAAACTTAACATTCTGGAATCCGAGTGAACTCGCCGAGTTCAACCCATACTCGCCGAGTATCTGTGCATGTCCAGATACTGATCTGATGCTTTTTAAAAATAAAAAAATAATTTCGGTCAAAAGAGCATCTCGAGGCACTGACACTCTGCAGAACTCGCCGAGTTCTCGGCTTACTCGCCGAGTTCTCGGCCGCACATAACCCTAGTTCAGTTTTATTTTTTTTGCCACTTTTTGAAAATCCTCTCATCTCCTCCTCTCTTCTCTCTCGCCGACAGCCCCCTCAACCCACCAAAGTTCTCCGTTTTTGGCTAGTTTCTCCCCAAATCTTCGTAGGTTTGTTTTCATTTGTCAAATACAAGTGTGGGAATCATTTTCGGGTGTTTTTGAGTCATCTCCACCGTCATCCGCCGTCGTCCGCCGCCACCGCCTCGCCGGAATTTCGCCGGATTTTCTACAACTTCTACTCCTCCATCTCATATCTATTTGTCGGTACATTCCTTGTTCCTTGTAACGAAATTGCAAGAATTTCTCATGCTAAATTTTTATTTTGTTTTATTTTCTTTCTTTTTAGGGTATTTTTGTTGAATATTCATGTTAATATTCTACATTCTTATGTTGTGTTGTGTTTAGTTTATAACTTTCTTGCTAGTTAGTGCATGTTTATTTTCTTAGGTTAATTTATTTGTTAGATTTGAAGAATTTTGTGGTAGATCTAGCATTTTCGTATGTGTTAGGTAATTAAACTTTTATGTTTATTTTTAATTGTGTAGTAATTTAGTTTAATTATTTTGTTTTTAGAAGTTTCTTATAATTTTTGTGTTAGTAACTTTAAAGTATGTATGTTTAGGCTAGATTTTTATTCTTGTTCGTTAATTGTTAGTTGATATTTTGGTAATTATTGTCAACTTGCAAAGTTTCATGTTTCTTTTTATTTTTGTTCTCATAGATCATTTGTGTTTTTCAAAATTTCATGTTTTCAAATTCACATTATTGAGTTCTATCTTGTACGTGTTATTGCATGCAAGTATATGTTTTGTCGTGTAGCTATTTATAGGTTGTGTCTTTTGTCGTCTAGTGCATGCATAGTATCTTATTTCAGTACTTAGTTTATTTTTGTTTAGCTTTCTGTGCTTTGTGTTTCTTTTATTTTTGATGTTAGTCTTTCTTATTTTTAGTTAAATTTTGCATGAGAGATCACTTTGGGATTGCCAATTGGAAAGACATATGTCTTCTTGCTTTTCACGCATGATATGTTGATTGAGTCTTGTAGTTGTAGTTATCTCGGTTATTTTGTAAGATGTCGGGATGTAGTCCCAAAAATAAGTGTGGGAATGGTTGTACTAAATGCTGTGGTTTTCTTTAGCCCTTCATAATTTTAATGCTAAAGTGTTGCTCAAATGCTCACCCTCGCTCCTCCATTATGATACAGATATGTCGGGCGCACCGAAACGTGGTCGAGCGAGTACTTCTCGCCAACGGGCACCTTCCCCGGATTCGGACTCCGGTAACGAGGATCTTCAAGTGCGGATGATTTATAACCCCAATCATCCGTATTTGACTTTTTCCGGAGTCCCGAATGCACAACGGCGGGAATACCGGGAGTTGCTGCTTAGCCTGGCGAGTCGAGAACTCGACTCAGGGAGGTACCTGAATTGGGACTTCCTGGGTCGGGTTCAATGCGATCCGCCCCGTCCGAACCTCCCGGAGCGATTGGAGGCCACGTTTTCCGTTGTGCATGGAGCATTCACGTCCCGGGCTTGGTTTAATCTTGTCAAAATAAGAGAGCCCGTGTATGCCGAGTTATGCTTAGAGTTTTTCTCGACATACTCTTTTAACGAGGCCATCACCAATATGAAGGCCCGGGACACCGTCCATTTCAGGCTCGGGGGAGCGAGCCGAGCTATGTCTGTGCTAGAGCTGTGTCGGCGTTTGGATCTTTACTCGGATTCAGATGTCCGAAATCCGGATTTTGATGACTACCTGTCTGTGGGGATTCGGAAGGCACCGGCGACTTTTGATTATGCCGGTTTCTGGGGCGATATCGCCTTGGGTAACTATAATGTATCACGGGCCTACGAGTCCAAGCTTCGCGATCCCTTCCATCGGCTTCTTCATCGATTCATCACTGTTGATGGCTTCATTAGGAAGGAGGGTCAGGAAAAAATTACAAAGCCTGACCTTTGGTTACTTTACTCCCTTCTTCATCCGGAAGAATTCATGTCCCTCCCTTACCAGTTGGCGGTGTACTTTTTGCACGTCGCCACGGGTCGCACTGGAGCCAGCGCCGTATGCGGCGGGCGGTTTATTACCCGCCTGGCTCAATCGTTTAATTTGCTAACCCCCTCGGTGCTCCGAGGGCTCAGAGAGAGCGATCCGGCGGGAGACACGGATGAATTATACTTCCGGCGAGCCAAGGTCTCGCAGATGCCTATGGGACGCGAAGAGCTGATACTGATGTGCCCGGTCCTTCCCCCGAACTATGTTCCTCCCCAGCGACAGCAACAGCAGCAGCAGCAAGAGCCACAACAGCAGCCGGAATCATCCCAACCATCTTACTTCAATTTCGGCCCGGGCCCTTATCCTTGGGATGCCAGGTTTGATCGCCTGGATGACTGTTTTGCTCATATGACTTTAGACCGGGATAGGCTTGAGGAAAATTACGGCCTGCTGCAGGAGCAGAATCATCTGCTCCGGCAAAACCTCAGCAACACCGACCACTTCGGGTCGGTGTATAATCAGCAGGTCCAAGAGACTGGACGTTACCTGCAACATATCCAAACGTCCGTAGACAGTCTTTTTAGTGTCCAGCCTCCCGAGTTCCAGCTTCAGCAGCCTCCGGCCCCGTCCCCATATCAGTACTTTCCTTACATGCCATGGGACGCACGCCAGTATCCCCCGCCGCCGCCCGAAGATGATTGACTCCCAGTTTTGTTGCCTTTTTATTGACGGACTTGTATTTGATTCCCCATTTATTTATTTGATTGTCTGTACTGTACGGGCGTGATGCCCTTGAACAATTTTTATTTTTCTGTGCTTTGTTATTTAATTTACTTGCCAGTACTGTTATTTAGTCTTTTGTTGCTAATGCTTAGATTTGTAATTTATTCTCTTATGCCTGTTTTATATTTTTGTTTATGCTTGTCGTGCATTCTATTTCTTTCTTGCACAGATTTTGTCCAAGATGGTGCGCCGTCCGGTTCATCACTTCTTGAGTTCTCCCTTCTTGCCATTCAGGGAGATTTCTCGACCCACTTGTTTTTATCATTGCTTTACTTGCTCTTTTACTTGTTTATTACATTGAGGGCAATGTATTTCTGTCAAGTGTGGGAATAATCGAACCATTGATGGTTCTCGAGTGATTCGTATATCAAGCATTTTTATAGTTTACCACACATCGCTTCTTTTGTTAGAATTTAAATCTTGTGGCATTTCTTACTTATTTGTTCATATTTTTAGGCAAAACAAAAAAATTTTTTTTTTTGAGTTCCTTTTAAGCATGTTTAGGGATAAAAGAAACTCATTGATGAAAGGTTTGTTTTCAAAATTAGCATGGCTTACACATTTTAACCCAACCAAGAACTTTCATTCGTGAGCGTTTGAGCCTTATTGAGCTTTAAGTATATATGATCTAGGTGCTCACAATTCGTTTGGTTTTATGTGTGATATTGTCGGTTGTTGTATGCATGTTAGAACTTGCTTTTGCGATACATCTCGGAAACACAATGATCAAGTTTTAGGCGGTTGTTTGATAGAGGCATTTAGGAAGCCTTTCTTTTGGATTCCATTTCCCTTTCCAATTTTCCCGTTTTTTCTTTCCTAGCCCAATTGCCGTTAAATCAAGAAAAGAGCGTATGCCTTTATTGTTGAGGTGGCCATTGTTAGGTTATTGTGGGCAAAGTCCACGTCAAAAAAAAAAAAAAATCTAAAGAAAGTGTAGCAAATAAGAAAGTCTCATAGAGACATTTGCTAAATTATTGTCAAGATAAAAGTATCTAATGTTTTGTTCGACTTTCGTTGGAAAAGAAAAGTTTTCCAGTCGAGCCGGTTATCGTGTTTCTAGCCGCTCTCTTTCTTTTCTTTCAGTCTTTTTCCCTCTTTTCCTTCCCCCCCTTTTTCAAGCCCTCTTGATTTTTCGCCTAGTTCTTGATCGAGTGTGTAGATTTGAGGTTCTAGCAAGCTTATGTTCATGCATATTTCAATGTGTTACAATTGAGAGACTTTGTCAACCTAAACACGAGGGTTGAGTGTTCATTTAGTGAGTTTCTGCCATGTTTATTTTGTTCTCAAAAAGTTTAGCATGTTTAGCTTCTATCCCTACTCCATGTTTTAATTGGCTCTTGAAGTTATTTTTGTTTTCCTAGCTGTGTGTTCGGTTAAGTCGGAAATGCCTTAGGATTTTCTTTCTTTGTCAAAAGTTGTCGAGTATTATGCGTTTTCAATTTCAAGTCTATATATATGCTTGTGTAAGAGTTGCTTGAGGACAAGCAAGGGTTAAGTGTGGGAATGTTTGATATCGTCCAATTTGTACATGTTTTATCGGACGATATCTCGTGTTTTGCATAGCTTTTTGGTTGATTTTCGTCCCAAACTCGATCTTATAGGTGTATGTTGTTATTTCAGGTGTTGGTCGAATAAATTGAAGTGAAAGGAGCTGAAACAGAGACAACTCGGCGAGTTCCCGTCCATACTCGGCGAGTTCGCCCACTTCCAGAACCAAACTCATAAGAAGAACTCGGCGAGTTCATCTCATACTCGGCGAGTTCACCTGAAATCTGATTAATTCTGAATATTCCTGATAATTGCCAGATCAAATAGGGTGTCGACAACACATGAACTCGGCGAGTTCATGTACACTACTCGGCGAGTTCACCCAGTTTGAGATCGAATCAGGAGCTGACAACACATGTACTCGGCGAGTTCGTCTCCTGTACTCGGCGAGTTCTCTCCAGCCTATAAAAGGAAGATTCTGCTCATTTATGAGGGAGACGAACTTTTACCAATTTTTACACACACTTATTTCCTGATTTCTTGAGCAAGAAGGAAGGCAAAGGAAGGCATTTACTTGGAGTTTTGTTTCTAAGGATTGCATCTTCATTATCATAAGTCATTAGGGGAGTTTTTCTTGTATTTAAGTTCATCTTAATATTTGAAAATGCTTGCTTATTGTATGATGGTGTTTTACTTCATTAACATGGAGTAGTTTTGCTATGTAATCATTTGGGTAGCAAACCCTAGACATTGGATGATTTATATTTGTATGTAATCGGATTATATATCGAAGTTTGCGTATTTTGAATGAAAATCTTGTTATTATGTTTAGACTTGTTAAACTTGCTATGAATGCTTTATTATTTCCATAACGAGAGTTCGAAATAGTTGGTATTCGTTTTTGATAAACCAAACATTTTGGTGAGGTTGAATCTTTCTACTAGAGATGGTGAAAGAGTAGGCTTAATCCGTGTTTTCATAATAATGAGAGGGGATTTATGTGTTTATGAGAATATAGCATGAATTTTATGTATTTGGTTTTTAACCAAATAATCTTTCAAAAGACGTAAACTTGTTGTGAACATTCAGATTTGCATAACTCAAGTTTTGAACATTTAAAAGAGGTTTTCGTGTTCACCTCGTGAGTTATGGGATTATTATGCTATAGTGAGAGATCTATATAGCTAGATGATCATTGTTCATACGTTAAATAATCGATATTGTATTCATATATAAGAGGTTTGAGTGGATATGATATTGGTTGTTATGATAAATTAGTATCAAACATAACTTAGAGATTTGTGTGTTTGTTGCTTTGTAATCATAACTATTATATTATCCGATTTGCGCGTTAAATTGTTTATCCGATGTCTAGGGGGAGTGATAATATTTGATTACATGTTTCCTTTTATCAAGAATCTTAGTAAACAATTCTTTAGGATTGTGTGTGTAGTTTTGGTAAATCTTTAGTAATTAATTTAGATTTTTCATAGTTAAACCAATTTAAAATATATAGCTAATTATTAACCGACGACTTATTATCATCATTCCACCAGATTGTCCCTGAGTTCGATATCCGGACTTACGTAAGCTATACTAGTATACGATAGGTAATACTTGCCTATTTGTCCGCTAGTTCTAGTTTATTTATTTCCATTTCTAAATTAAAATTAAGGTGTGCTAGCGGTACATCACCTTTGGTCGTGAAATCTTTTTACCTAATTTACTTGATCATAAACTATAGGGATATTTGTGGAAAAAAACCCTTAAGTTGGACCATTTTGGCGATTAAAACTCTCAATTATTTTTCATCGCACAAAAACCCGCGACAGGTAAAATTTCACGAATATGAGATATTACCAATTATAACTAGTTGAGAGTCACAGCCCACCGTCGACAAGTGACCAGTGAACATCAGAATTTCACCGAAAAATTAAATTCCAACAAAAAAAATACAGATTGAACAAAGAAAACAACAAAAAAATATGGATTTGAATCATAAAACACAGACAAGTGAGTTCGCTGGAGTAATCATTCATAGAGGTGAAGGATTGCCGGTTCATCATGTTGCAAGTCATTTAAAAAAAACTCATTTTGATAAGTTTTATTTAGTTAGAGGTTTTTTGTGAAATGAAAAATAGTTGGGATGTTTTAATCGTAAAAATGATCCGACAGTTTTTAAGCAAATTTCTCTTAACTATGTTTATTAAATAAATTTTAATTTAGACTTATCCGACACGAAACTTCAGCTTTTAGAGATTATATTTCTTCTTTTAAAGAAAAGTAAAGCTTCTTATAAAAACAAAAGTCTTGGATGATAGATTGAGAGAGCTCTATTTAAAATTTTAAACTTATAGGCTCTAAAAATTAAGTTTTAAAAGGGATTGAAACAAATCGTACTTTTACTCTCTCAATAATTACAAATTAAAATTCTTAATTATTATATTTTTAAGTTACATTTAACTTATCAAAAGCTTATATAAAATTAAAAACTTTCACCTATAATAAAAACTACAACTCATAAAATCTCTAACTAGTTTTTGTAACAAATATGATATTTATTTTTAGGGCTAATTCCCTAAGGTTTGGTATAAATTGTGGATTTGGACCTTAGACCTCATTTATTATACAGATAATCCTTATTTTGAAGTTTTGTTAAAGAATTAGTCATTTGACGTTTGATTTTTTAAACTTTTTAAAGATGGTCATTTTAGTTAGTTCTTATTGTTTTGAATTAATTTCATTTATGATCTCTATTTAAAAACTCTAACTCTTATTTGATTTAATATTTTAATTTACCAAACATTTATTAGACTAAATTACATAAATGGTCCCTGTGGTTTATATGAAGTTATGGTTTTAGTCCCTGAAAGAATTTTATTACACCAGCAGTCCCTAAAATCCAAAAATTGTAACATTTTGGTCCCTGAAACTAACGGCCGTTAACTTGGGCCGTTAGTTTTAGGGACATTTTTGTCTTTTTGACTTTCAAGGACCATTTATGTAATTTTCAAACTTTCAGTGACCATTTATGAAATTTTCATACTTATATATATATATATATATATATATATATATATATATATATATATATATATATATATATATATATATATATATATATATATATATATATATATATATATATATACACATATATATATATATATAGGGGGGAGGGTTCTTCTAAGAACCTTAAATAATGTGGGAACCTAAGAACTAATCTCATCCATTGATTTCATGAAATCAATGGCTTAGATGTAAGATGGCATTTTTGAAATTAAGAAGACTTTAGGGGTTTTTTTTGTTGAAAAAATGGGTGGGTAAGGGGTATATTGGGGATAACATTGAAAAAGGAACTGCACGTTTTTTCACACACAATTAATTCCCTCCTCTTTTTTCTCTTCATCCTTTTTTTTTCTCCCAAAAAAAAAACCACCAGAGTTTTTCTCTTCATCTTTTTTTTTTCTATGAATAATATACAACTTTATATGTAGATTAAGATATATTCTATGGAGTCAACATAATATTCTATGGTGAATATACAACATTCTATGACGGAGATACAAAGCAACACAATCCGATCGAACATTCGACAATCACAATCAATGGTGTCCATGGTAGAATCTTTTACAACCTGCATTAAAACAATGGATTCAAAACTATGATGCAAAAAAAATGTATAACATTTCTAGTAACATAGAATAGCAATATTCTATGTAGAATATGTGAACTATCTACGTAGAATATGTGAACAATCTACGTAGATTAGTGGTATTCTATGAAAAATATGTGAAAATTCTGTGTAGATTTGTGGTATTTTATATAGAATATATGACACTTACCTAAGATCTATATAAATTTGCAAACAATTCTACATAGAATGCAAGAATGCAACATATTCTACGTAGAATGCAACATATTCTACGTAGAATGCAACATATTCTACGTAGAATGCAACATATTCTACGTAGAAGAAACGTTAAATAAATTTGCAAACAATCTGTAAAAAACTATAAATGTGAGAAGATCTATATAGATTTACACTGACATAGAAAATATGAACATCATAAGATAACATAAAATCTGAGAAGAATACAAATTAAAGAATCCAAAATCTATAAATGTTTATTGAAGATCTATTCAAACAACATAGAATACAAAACTCCATATAGATTTACAGACAATCTATAAAAAACTACGAAGAATACAAAATAATCTACGAACAATATATCTTTTTTGTCGTGTCTTTCCTATTGTCTTGCTCAGAGCCATCGTCGTTTAGCAAGGTCTTGAGCGTTTCATATTTACCCGATTCTGCGATTTTAAAATATAAAATAGACTAGAAAATATGAACATCATAATATAACATAAAATATGAGTAGAATACAGATTAAAAAATTCAAAATCTATAAATATTTATAGAAGTTCTATTCAGACAACATAGAATACAAAAATATATATTGATTTACAGACAACATAGAATGCAAGATATATTCTACGTAGAATGCAACATATTCTACGTAGAAGAAACGTTAAATAAAGCAACGAATACTCGAATAAAATATAAACATGACCTGGATTAGGAGAAAAACAATCGTCGACCTCCTCATCGGCTGCAAAACCATTTGGAAAAATATTATACGGTGTCTGTTGAAATGTGTCGGTCGACTCCATGGATTCAGGTGAAATAAAAAAAACGGAATGGAATTCCGGCGACGGAACTAAGCTTCTTCTTGCCGGAAAAAATGAAAGAAAAAGACAAAATTAATGACAAACTCATTGATGATTGTATAGTTTAATTAAAGGACAGGTTGTTGGAAACTTTTCTGAAAAGTTGCATTAAATGAAGGAGGAAAAATGACTGATTTGCCCTTAGTGGACCCAACCATACTTGAAAATATTTACAACAATGTCATTGATTATCCACCATTGATCCCATTAATCGAAGGGTTGAAATTGGTTCTTATGTTCCCACATTATTTAAGGTTCTTAAAAGAACCCAATCCTATATATATATATATAGAATATGGTTCGTGTGAGTACCTAAAAAATGCAGAGTACCGTGAGTACCTGTGAACACACGGGTTTCAGATGTGAACTTGCTCCGAAAAAAAGTCTTTTTTTTGAATTTTTTTCATATTCATTTAGATACAAATAATATAAGGCTATTCGTAAAAAATTATATATATTTACACTTTCTATCATCTTAAAAGTCATGTGAACGTGAAAAAATTCATGTGAACATGCTTAGTTGTGAACACACGTTCACAACAGTACACTTCATGTGAACACACACGTTTCACATAGTTCTAGTGTGTGTTTAGGTGTGATTTTTTGCAAGTAGTCTTGTATTATTAATTTAAATTTGATTATGAAAAAAAATTTCAAAAAAAATGATTTTAAGCGAGGTACCTCCGGTACTCCGCAAAATTAGTGGTATACATTTTATTTTTTTATCCAAATATAACATTTTATTTTTTTATTCCTTTTGTTTTAATCATTAATTTCATTTTTTTTGTTTATTATTATTATTAATGTTATTTTTGTTTTATACATTACTATAATAATTTATTTAAGATTATTATATGATATATCTGGTTCATTTTTTTCTCAATTATTTATTGAGAATCCAAATATTTCTCTATTGTTTTTCGAGTCTTCCGTGTCTCAGGCAGCCATACCGTAGGATCGCAGTCACAGCAGCAACAACCGAAGTAGGCAGAGTTTGTGGGTGCTTATCAGCTTGTGATATTAGACTTCGGAAACTGTTATTTGTATTTTGTATCTGATTTCTGAATGTTAGCTATCAGTTGTGATGTATGATAGTCAGTAATCAGTATACGTCAGCTAGTTCAGTTATGTGTGCACTGTTTCAGCTTGTGACATGATGTATGTGACTCTGTGTTAAAGTTTTAATTAACAGTGTTTTCCGCTAATCCTATGACATGTATACCTTGAGATGATTGCGATATTGTCACTTATGATTTTATAATGACGTGACATTTGTGTGAGAAATGTGGGTGTTACAAAAAGCAACTAACCATTCCAGTTCTTACTTTTTTCAAACCATTTAGAATTAAAAAAATTTATTAAGTATTTGCAATGAAGAAACTACGAATCATTTTGATTATATTCTTTTCCCAAACGAAAAAAACTTCAACACGTTTTGTTATTTTGAATTTTTTGAATGGAGAAAAGAAATAAATCATTTCGATTTTATAGTTTCTGAACGAAAAAAACTACAACTAGTTTTTATTTTTAGTTTTCTTAAATGAAAAAAATAATTGAAAAAAATGATCCAGGTATATCATATAATAATCTTAAATAAATAAATATAGTAATATATAAAAAAAATAACATTAATAATAACAATAAACATACAATTAAAAATTAACAATTAAAACAAAAGGAATAAAAAATAAAATGTTATATGGATAATTAAATTATAAAAAAGAAAGAAATGATAAATATATATGAAAAGTATGAAAATTTCATAAATGGTCCCTGAAAGTTTGAAAATTACATAAATGGTCCTTGAAAGTCAAAAAGATAAAAATGCCCCTGAAACTAACGGCTCAAGTTAACGGCCGTTAGTTTCAGGGACCAAAATGTTACAAATTTTCGATTTTAGGGACTTCTGGTGTAATAAAATTCTTTCAGGGACAAAAACCGTAATTCCACATAAACCACAGGGACCATTTATGTAATTTAGTCCATTTATTATCATAGATGTATTTATTTTTTTATTATATTGAGAATATTCAACCTATGCATGTTTAACTTATTAATTTTTTTTCTTTTATTATATTGTTTTCTTATTATAACATAAATATTTATATGTTTTATTTTTATGTTACGTATTAGAATTATTTTATATATCATTTATATATATAATTAATAAACATGATAAAATTTCATATGTTGGATACCCTTAAAATATTTTTAATAATTTTCAAAAGCCAATGATTCAAAAGGATAAAAGTTTTGTTTTCGGTGAAATCTTTAAAATTTATTTTTATATTTTGATTTTTATTAAAATCAAATTTAACTATAAAAACACATAACATCATTAAACAATTAAAAAAATTTCAAAAATTTCAAAATCTTAAAACAAATTAAGCTTCATAACAACTTTTATTATTATCAAAATCTAGTAAAACAAATGAATTTACTTGTAATTGATGCAATTGTATTTCTAATATTTTCAAACCTTTATATCACCATAAAAATGTTATGTGTTATATGCAGTTAAATTTGATTATAATAAAAGGGCTAATTGCTAAAAATAGCAACAATTTTATGTTTTTATGGCATTTATAACAACATTATTTATTTTTTATCATTAATAACATCAACATTTATATTTTTATCATATATAACAAAAATTTGTCAGACACAATAGTTTCATATGAAAAGACTACTCTATCTTTACTTTAGGTGTAAAGTGTAATAATGATAAAAGTATTAATAATGATAAAATAAATATTTAATATAAATTTTGTTGCGTGTGTTAAAACTTTATTGCGTATAAACCACGGCCTTAAAAAAAAAAATAGAAGAAAATGATTTAACGGTGGCCTTGAAAACTGAAACGGTGCCGTTGTAACGTATAAAGCTCACTGAAATAGAGGCGTAGTGCGAAATGATGATATCAGCACCGACCATGAGCTTCTGCTGAATGCACAAATGCAACAAGTCAAAGATGTTCATTTAAGACCTTCAACTTTTGTCACTTTTACACAATGAACTTGACGTTTACAAACTCTTTCATAAATTAGGAATGTGTTTGAAAATTTAAATATCTTATTTAAATTAACCATAAATTATAATATATTCATAACTAAAGGTTTTTAAAATATTGAAATATTATTTATATACATTACTTTTTTTCTCAAAAAAATTCATATTCACTTTCTGTCCCAAATAAAAGGTATGTTTGGCACGACGTACTAGCTGTAGTTTCGAGCTGAAGTCGTGAACTAGAAATTTAAATAGTTGGAGCTTTTGGGAGCCGTAACTTTTTAAAAGAGCCAGGGCTTGTTGTTTTTATAAACGTGTTTTTTAAAAATAGTTGTAGCTGTACCTTTTTGTATTAAATGACATACAAAGACATTGATATTACTTAAAGTTATAGCTTAATTTGAAGGGTAAAAAATAATTTTGTTTGATCAAAAACTCAAATTCGTTTCAAAAGCTACTTCTAATAGCTTCTCATGGAAGAACTTTTAAATCCAAATCAAAAGCTTAAGGTCCATCAACCAAACAAATCTTTTGAGCTTGAGCTTTCAAAAATCTAAAGTTAAAGCTCCTAAAAGCTCCCAAAAACATTAGGTCATAATGTGGTCTTTTTGAATGTTTGTTTTTAAAATAAACATTAACTATATATATCAAGTTAAATGATTTGCGTACTAATATAAGGCCCATATATGAGTCGTTTCAAATCCTGTATTCGCACAATTTCAATATATGAATGGTTTTGTCATAAATGTTTTAGCTAAGCTTGAAAAAATCATGTAATATATTTATAGGTTTTAAAAATCAAGTTTTTTCTTCTTGGCCAACCAAGTGAATCTCATCCGAACTAAACTTGTTATCGAGGGACAAATCTAGGTTTAATATTGAATACCGTATAAAGTTGAAGTTTATAAATTTAGAATCCCTTCTATATTACGTTCTATCTCTGGAACAATCATAAGAAAATCTCACTAAAAGTCATAAAAACTTATAAGCACAAGAAAACCATAAAAAATAATGGTACATTTTTGAGATTTCTAATTAATAAGAACCATTTAGAGTACAAGTTAAAAAAAAAAAACAAGGGGCTAAAAGTAAAATAATTACTTGTCCAAAGAAGCTACCGCTTCAGGGCGGCGCGTGGACGCGCGGCTCCATTCATTAACCATACACAGTCGTAATAAAATGACTCAAGAAATAAAACCTATAGATACACACACTCTCTCTCATATGTATTTATATATATAATTATATATATATATATATACACATATCAATATAGGTGTGTGTGTTTAGTTAAGAGAAACAGTAGAAAAAAACAAAAACAAGAGGGAGGAGGAGCTTTCTTGATAGAAGTTCTTTTTCCCTGAATTAAAGACAAGTTTCACACACACAAGCATTCATAAACCTTTTCAGTTTTCTCACAATTTCTCCGAAGTTTTTTTTTTCCCCCAAATTCCCTTTCATTTATTTATCGGTATGTTGCATATCACCTTAAGAAACCCTTATTCTCTCTAAATACTTCGATATCACATATATAAATCTTCAGTTATATATAAATTAGTTCGCGCGAGTGATTTTCTAAATGAAAGGACATTGGTCGGCATCGGCGCCATTTCGGCCGTCGTACGCAGCGCTGTTGGATATTCCGGATCCTACCACGATTCCGGAGGAAGTTTGGGTCGCCGCCGATGACCCGATCCGCGAAGTGTTGGAATGTATACATCCTACGATGGATTCAGAAGAACGTAGGAAAGATGTGACTGAATACATGCAGAAGCTCATCAAAAGCACAATCGGAGTTGAGGTTTATTTCTTCTACAGTTCTACGGAAAAATTGATTTTTTTTCTTTTTCTTTTTTGCATGCGTAAAGCCTGCTCAACGTGCCGGTCGAATCCGGGTCGGAATTTTAGATCCGATCAGGATGCGGGTTTGTGTCAACTATTCTTTCGAAAAAGTATCATATTTTTTTTAATTACTTTATTATTTTCTATTGATTTTTTCTCAATTATTTTATTTTATTTTCTAAGCAATGTTTTTCTTAAAAAAAAATTGAAATAGGGTTTGTATTGATTTGAATGTCCCAATTTTTACGAATATATAAAGTTTAATTACATACTCGGTTTTTAAATTACGGTTTGATCAATCCGATTCCAGTTATGTTATCCTCAATTGAGTGAATTTGGGATTTTTATCATTTTTTTTGCGGATTTTTTGTGCAAAAATTTGAATTATTTTATTGGTTCCATCTACATGTTTGATTTGTAAATTAGGGTTTGATTGAGGTACCCTCTTGCACTATTGTGACTCCGAATTGATTATATTTGTGACTTTTTGCATTTTGAGGAATTATTGTGCATGATCTTGTTGATCGCTAATTTTTTGTTTAATATTTGTTGATAATGCTACTATTGTGCATGTTCTTGTGGATTAATCCAATTATTGAGCATGTTCTTGTTGATTGATGATCTTTGTGCTTGTACTTGATGAATGCTATTACTTATACCTCCATTTTGTGGTTATAAATTTTAAAATTGCTTTGTTGATTGCATCGTTGTTGCAAATTATGAATTTTTAGTAAAAGTAAAGATTTTAAGGCTACATTTTGTTTTCTATTTGGGATTTCCGTATTGATTATATATTCTTAAAAGTTGTTGATCCATGATCATTCTGGATGATTGTTGATATGATCGATTATTCATGTATAAATTTTATGGTTAGGTTTTAAAAATTATTTGCATCTGTTTTTGATGTGTTAATGAACAATGAAGATAGTGTTTTGTTATAAATCTTGTTTTAATTTTGACTCTCATATGTTATTTAGATTACTATTTAACAAAGTTCTTATTGTGATGATGATTCGATGAGTAAATCGAATGTTGAATGAATCAAAACTAAGATGATCGATTGTTCGTATCATCGTATGGTCACTTGATTATAAACATAAATACCATGTTGGCATGTTTGGAGATCTTTCTTCTTTTTGTTTCATTTTTTTTTTTTTTTTGCAAATTCCTTTTGTATTTGATGTTTTGAAGGCGGGTAAGAAAGCCGTGTCTCTAATGTGCAAAGTAATCACATTTTCGATAATGAACATTGCCTTCATTGGGAGAGTTCGAGATCCACTTTTACGTGACTAGTTGTATATATATGCGGGCCTGTTTACATTTGTGTTTATGTGATTCTTTGACGTTGAGTGAACGTGGTGGAACTCTCGATTTAGAACTCGAGTTTTCTTTTGAAAGATCCTCAAAGATGTCTAGTTTTGCCTTAATTAATCTATGTTTTATTTGATGTTTGATTTTGATGTGTGATTTCCTTCTATGCTCTATCATATCATCTAATATTGCTTAAACGTGTATGTCTTTTATATGCCGTTTTTTTTTGCTACATTGTCTCGTTAGTATAAATAAATGTTACGCTAAATTTGTAATAATTGCGTTTAATTGTTCAATCAATATTATTGTTGTAGGTCTTTCCATATGGCTCAGTGCCCCTCAGGACGTATCTCCCTGAGGGCGATATTGATCTGGCAGCCATCAGTGATCCTTTCTGGGAGGACGTTTTGCCTCAGGCGATTCTTCGTGTTCTTCATGCTGAAGCACAGAGCGGAAATGCTGAATTTGAAATTAAGGAAATCCAATTCATCGATGCGGAGGTTATATATCTTTGTGGCTCAACTTCTTTAATTATTCTTGAACTTCCAAGAATTATAAGAAAAAATAGATGCCTCTTTTAATTAGTTGTTATTTGTTGTAATTTAGCAGCTGATCATGCCAAATAAGAATTATAAAATATATGCTTCTTAATATGGTAGACAATAATTTCGATTATGAATGTTAGCGTGACTCGGGTATATGCAAACAGCGAAAGCGTACAAATTCATTCATATTTAGTTTAATGAAACATTTCTCGACTACATACACGTACTATATATAATGTTTCAAATGGCAGGTGAAGCTTGTGAAATGCGTTGTTCAAGACATTGTCATTGATATATCGTTTAATCAGTTGGGCGGACTTTGTTCCCTATGCTTTCTTGAGCAGGTACGCTTACGCTCTATTTTGAAAGTGGTATTCGTTGCATGCATGCCTATAGTATAGATATATGATCTCGAGATTTATGTTTCTCGTTGTTGCAGGTCGATCAGGTTGTTGACAAGGATCATCTTTTCAAACGCAGCATTATTCTTATAAAAGCTTGGTGTTACTACGAAAGCCGTATCCTTGGTGCTTATTATGGCTTTCTCTCGACGTATGCACTGGAAGTTTTAGTCCTATATATATTTCAGAACTTTCATGCATATCTAACCAGTCCCCTGATGGTAATCTCTTGAGAAAAACGTCGAATTACAAACACAAAAATGTGTAAATTACACTTACATTTTTATGTTTGTCTCCTGGTTTTTAGGTTTTATACGTGTTCTTAAGTTATTATAGCCAATTCGACTGGGATAACTATTGCATCAGTATGAGTGGTCCGATTATCAGATCTTTACTGCCTAAATTAGTTGGTAAGATCGAAATAATTAAGCCATTGTCTATGAAACATTTACTTGTTTGCTGATTCTATCGATCTCGGTTTTTTATAGTGGAGAAACCGATTAGACGAGGTGCTTTACTCCGTGGGAAAGAGCTGAAAAAATGTTTGGACATGTTCAGGGTGCCGTTTAAGGCATCTGAGAAAATTGTACGTGATTTCACACCGAAGCATCTGAATATAATCGACCCACTAAAGCTAAGCAACAATCTTGGCCGAAGCGTTAACTTAGGTAAATAACCGTATGTAACTCTTAGCACATGTTAATAATCGTCCCAAAATTAAGTTTTACGGATATTATATGCATATATGGTAATGTTTGATATCTTTTTCTTAATTCATTCATCTCGTCGATATTTTGTGTCTATCGATCGAGTGGCATCATTAAAAGTTCATTCCTTGTAGGAAATTCTTACCATATAAGGAGTGCGTTTAGATTGGGTGCTCAAAAGCTTGGCGAGATTCTGGAACTACCGATGGAGGACATTGGAGACGGGATCAAGAAGTTTTTTGTTAACACCTTGCAGATGCATCAAAGAAAACATGTTCCTGATTTCCCCATAATATTTGGCTCTATATCGTTTACGTCAGTTTCACCCATTGAAGCTCATGACGAGGATGCTGATCTTGACAAATATTTATCGGGATTGGATGATGAATTGCCTGTGGAGTCCTCAAATGTGGACGATCCATCAACGCTAGATCTGAAAACTGGTAATCATGACATTGACAACAGGAACATGGATACGATGAGAGGTTATGAAAATGTACAGGAAACTAGCAACGTATACGTTCGAAAGAAGGATGCAAGCGGCGATGACAACGAGCCTGACGAAGTGCTGAATCCGTTGGCAACCCTTGCCGGGGACTATGACAGTCAAGTAAGGAGTCTGCTATACGGCCAAACTTGCCATGGTTTTGATTCTTTTGCTGCTAAAATTCGTGCTACTACTCAAATCGAACTGGAAGAGGGTGGTCAGCTGGTGCCTTTTCATCCACGATGTTTGCTGTTCCGCGGGAGTTCATCATGCCTTCAAGGGAACCCATATTGTGCGGTGATGCGACACCCACTATATGCCACCGGTCACAGACCCGGTGACACCTTTCACTGTGAAAAAAGAAACACAGCTCGCGGCACTGGGCCATACATCCCTCGTACGGTATGTTAAGTTCTATTCATTTAGGCCGGTAGTTTAACATTTACATTTCTTGAACCGGACCGTTGGTTCGTAGATTCATTTAAAAGCTGGTTATTTTTTCAAGATTTTATATCAAAAGAGGAGTTCCAAGAACTAAGATGTGAAAACCATTGTCATTTATTGATTCTTGTAGAGCTTCTCGACAAGGGGGTGGGAAAGTAATGGTGAACCACCGTTACCTACCCGTGCACTGCAGCCGGTTCATGGGGGTTCTGAAGAAGTGAGTTTGGGTTTGGAAGGTAGCAACATGGGTCCAAACCCATGCGAACCATCACAACCACATGGCTGTACTCTCCAAGTGAAGAATTCAGAAAGGAAACTCATGTTTGGATCTTTTGGTCCTCCCCCAGAGTCCACTTCTAATGCAATGGCTTCTTGGCCTAATGTAGTATGTAGTAAAACAGAAAGGTAATTTGAATCACTCCTCGCATATATTCCATTTTTTTTCATTGTCCATATATATATCGTTCATCGGTTTTTTTTTTTTTTTTTTGCATGTTTTCGCAGGTTCAAAGTTGATGCATTCCGCCTCAAGGATGAAGAGGAGTTCCCTCCTCTATCGACTTGAGTATCGAAGATGTGATGCAATCAACATGTATATAGTCAGAGCTAGTTCTTAAAATCAGTGAACTGTGGGATCCTAATATACAAAACAACCTATCTTAGCCAGGAAAAACTAGGAAAAAATACAAAAAAAAAAAAAAACAAAAAACAAAAAAACATAAAATACAAAAAAAAAAAAGAAAAAAGAAGATGTTTTTGTTGTAAAGTTTTTGCTAACTTAATTTCCTTCAGACTTTTTGCTTGTTGTGTGATAAAATGTAGACCAAAGTTAAAAAAAGCCAAAAAAATGACAGTTTGTACAATGCTCTCGTGCCCGATTTTCTTTCCTCGTGCTCTTTTTCCATAGATGCCTGATACATGCTTAACTGTTGGTTTCCAATGCAGATCGAGAAATTGTTTGTTTCAGGTATGCTTCTCTCTTTGATTTATTCATTTTTCTGATTTTAGGTATATATGAAAATAATGCTCTATATATCTTTGTTTGTGCGATTCATTGACATTAAGTAGGTTTTCTTTTGATCGGTTGTACTAAACTTGGTAACAACAAATGCGGTCTAGTTTCCTGTCTATCTTTGTGAATGCTAGATAATTGCTTAGTTTTCCGGAGTACCTTAGAACTCCACCATCTTCAAACGATCGATGGGCTCACGGCTACTCATGCGATGAGCTCTTCGTTTGATTGACATGATGCATTTTGCATGAAAATCAAAACTTTCATTACTACTTTAGTTGTAGTAAACTTAGAGCACTCAGACAGTCACATATACAATATATATAGTAATTAGTTATCTAAGGTCCTACAAGATTTGAGAATTTTCATAAGAGATGTTGATAGTTCTACTTTTAAATGCCTTACCTTCTTGGGACATCGATCTTGCCTATTAAAAAAGAAATCGTTGTTGCGATCCAATGATCTATAACGTTACACAAAGATGGTTAAATAGTTACCCTTTGTGGTAATTGATTGACGATCGAGCGAGCTAGCTCTCTGTGTAATATTTTGTTTGTTAACTAAACTCTTTTAACACTTTTTTAGGCATTCACAAATAAAGTAGCTGCCACCAGCTTGTACTAGAAAACTAGTTTTAAACATATGGGCTTCACACTTCACTGCTACTTGATCATGAGAAGAGCTCTTTATGTGTGAGATGTATGCATTATGTATGTGTGAAAACGGTGTCGTTTGGTTTGGAGGATTTAAACAACTCATTTTGAATTTGATCGGATTTAGAATTCCTTCTATGCCATATGTGGATAAAAGAATTGATTTAGTTTCATTTAGTATTTCGTATTTCTCACACCTCATTGTCTCTACCTTTCATAATCCACTCATCCCACTAAATATTTTAAAATCCTATCATTTAGAATTCATCATTTTAAATTCTTGCAATCTAAACGACAACTAAAGATTGCAAGAAGGTGTGTAACTCTATCGTCAGATGGGTCATAGGCTGGAGTCAACTCATTAATTACCTTTTAAAACTATCATTTAGGGTTTTAATGTTGCTTTTTTTTTTTTTAAAGTCAATTTTTCTTTATTGTGCCTCTATTTCTAGGTTTATGTTTTAGAACTTAAAAATTTTGTGTTTTCATGTAAACGATATTTTAGTATTTTTACAATTATCTCTAATTTGATCGACCTGTGGGAACATTGTTTGGTTTTATATTGAGACAGACCGTTTTAATCTTGGATCTTTTTAGGCCATTAACACTTTATTTGTTATAAATTTTGACTCATTCCATTTAGACATTTAGTTTATAAATTTTGGCTCATTGATTTGGAGTGGTGTTGGCCGATTTAGTCATTTATTTATTATATGCTTTTGTGCCAAAATTGTTAGGCCTAATCAGGGTGAGCTCGGTGTCATGACCGGACTGGACCGGTACCGAAACCGAAAATCCCGAAACCGAAATAAGAGATGTAGAAGAATTGAATACCGAAGCAATTAATTTATATGGTACCAGTTCGGTATAAATATGGTACCGAAACCGACATAAGAGATTCGGAATAAATATAGTACCGAAAACCGATTTTTAAGTAATTCAAAACCCAAGTACCGGACGGAATATATTAATTCGGTGTCGGTCGGTATCGGTCCCGGTTCGGTACCGGACCGGGTTTGGGAAATTAGCTCCGTCGCTCACCCCTAGGCCTAATTGGTTATACACTCAATCGGTACCCACAACACCAAAAGATGTTTGCTTCAATTCCCCAACATTTGCCACCAGGGCTTTCTTTCTATGATGCATTACATTGTGTTTCATAAAATTTAGGTATATCTTCTACTTCTGTTTAACTCGATCAGCTTCTAACAAATCCGGCCAGTAAATGCCAAGGTACTACTAATGAACTATATAAGGTCGATGGGTATACCTTTGTAATCTATTTTTTCTTATCTTTTTAGACACATCAGTGTCACATCAATTTTTTTCATCTCCATCTGTTCCAATTTTTTTTTAGTTTGAAAATATTCATCATTCTATCACCATATTCATTACCCATTAAACATTGAGAGTAAGAGAGAGAGGGGTGAGGCCGGGACGGGAAGGGAAAGCTGAGACGGGATGGAATTGGGCGGGACCAGCATGCCCACCGTCCACCGACATTGGTCCATGTGGTGAAACCGTCAACAATCGGGGTGAGAATTCCGTTTACTTTAATGATGCATTGGACAAACGGACGGACTTGGGGCATGCCGGCCGATATCACTCGCCGCGGATAAATTTTCAAAATACTATGTTATGTATTTTCGAGATTGTAAATTCACGATTTCTTTTTGCCAGCAAGTCTCTCAAAAAACCATGCAAAAAATGGATTTACAAACGAGGTATATTTTTAATGGTATATAAAATGGTATCAGCCTAGGAAAAATATTCTAAATGGTAAATTGTTACATTATGTAAATTGCTTGAATTGTGCTATTAATTATTAATTACAATTCCTTTATATGACCAATGTGACATTAAATGGCTTAAATTAATGCTTAATTTTACCCAAAATATCTGAAGGCTTTACACTTGATTTGGGATTTTAGTTGTTAAACTCATTAAATTTAGCTGTTTTTACATCAAAAATTAATTTATTTTTACTTGTTTTTTCATGTTCAGGGTTTTTAACAAATGGAATACTGTATGTGATTATTTGAATATCAAATTTCTGGTGAATGAATTTGAAAATTTATTTATAAATGGTTAATAAATTAATAGTTGTTAAATAATGCATACCCGGATATAAAATACGAAATAACTAATAATTAACCATAATAACAAATGTTCTAATTAAAAGTAATTTTGTCTTTATCGCCTTAATCAAAACTAGAAGTAGTTGTAACATTTGTTATTAATAACTTTCACGCTGTGTTCCTTAAATCTATCAAATGAGGGGAACGGATGGAATCAAGGAGAGAAAGAAGCAACGTCGTGTTCCATAACAAAATATCGAAGGGGAACGGACGGAATTCACCAGCTTTTTGTTCTTATCTTCTTCTTCCCAAAAGTGGGAGGGAAAGGAAAGAAAGCGCTTCATCTCCTTCCCATTGCTTTCTTCTCCCTTCTATCCATTCCAATCCTCTTTAGGGAACACAGCGTAAGGGTATTGTATATTTTGATTTTAATGGTATTGTATTTCTTTAATTAGAAATAGTTATTATATTTGTTTTATAATCTTTTATAACACGATCTGTTTCCGAAAAGTTTTGGAAGTCTAACCGTTCAACATTCTTTAAACTAATGACACCGATGAAATAATTTCTCCCTGATCACACGTACAAGTTTCACAATCATATAATTTTGTGGCTTTTGCCAAGCTTACGGTCATCTCGTAAAGTTGGATCGGAAGGTACGTGTGGATTGTTCATTTCTGTGATTCATAGTCATGTTATTCTCTAATGAGTGTATTAAAATAGGTAATCCTAAAAGTCTACTGTTTTCTATGAATGCAATGGTATTATAAACTCCGAAATATTTGCTTTGCTAATGACTTATGGTGTTTACGGATCGGTTCGGTTAATATTAAGAATGTGAACCGTGTTTGTTGTTTGGGTAGTACTGTAAGAAAACGATTACAATGCAGGTCAATTTTCAGTTACCAACAATTCGCTTTACTGCTTAAGATTAATATCTAATAATAATAAAATGTATGCTTATTATAAAATATATTTAATGTTAAAAATAAAAGTATAATGATTATTTTATCACAACTTATAAAAATTAATGTCAAAGTAACTAGAATAAAAGGCTTCAATCGGAATTCTATAATTCAATGTTAAACGAAACTATAAATAAATGTTTTTAACATATCTTTGTACATATTTATATCTTTTAATATGTTTGGTTACCCTGGTAATTATATAAATGAAAACCGAAACCGTCTTGTCATTATTGATTTTTTTTTTTTTTGGTTTTTTATCAAGTTTTTCGGTTCAGTTTTTCAGTCTAGTTTAAACAGTACCCCTACCAAAATCTGATCAACTAATATTTTATTCTATCTAATACAAACTACTATGACACTAGCGGGTGTATCTCTTCATTGCCACCGTATTGATCAACACTCAGCCACCTTGACATAGTGGCTGCACATTTAAACAGTAGTGTTCGATGTACGGCTTGAGGATATGGTAATGTAAGCGGTTTATCGGCAGCAATATGATCTTTAACTTTTCAAAAACAGAATTATAACATTGATACACATTTGATACTATGTATTAACATTTACTCATATATGGAACATAAAGACAGTAACTCTTATTGCAAAAAAAAAAAAAAAAATTATTATTATTTAAATCATGACACCATATTTGATAGTTAAGTGGTAGTCCTTTGAGGACAAAGTCTGAATAACCAATATTAAACAATTATGCCCCATCTAATCATTTATGATAAGAAATCCCAACTCCCAAACCGCTGCTTACATTGACAATTTCTGATTATTTTAATAATACAATAATTTAAAAGGTTACAGTGTTATGTAGTAGTGGATGTATCCAGTAAAATAATGATTTCAATAACCTGTTATGCAACTTCATTATTATTTAAAGGGTGTTTTGATTTGCGTTTACAAAAGTGCTATATCGTTTTGATCACTAATAATCAGATAATAGTTGTAACAAAAAGTGTTGTTCGAAATGTAGTGTTTGATTTAGCTTCTCCTGTTTGCTATCATAATTATCAAATAATCTGTTTTTAAAGTGTTTGGATTTGCGTTTTTATTTGTAAAATGACCAAATAATCACTTATTAAGCAAATAAGCTACATTTTTAACTTATGAAAAAGTGTGGTAGGATTAACTCTAAACACAAATAATCACGTATTAACGTTTGCAATCCAAACACTTTAAACTAACTATTTACGTTATTGTAACATAATAAGCTAATAATCTTGTTCATAACGCAATGCCAAAATTTACTTATTTTTTTAATTACGAATATATGATTTCAAAATAAATAAATAAAGGCATATAATCAAGCAAGTGAATAGTTTACAAGGATTCAAAAAAAATTTTAAGTAATTGGATTCTTCAATTTGATTATAAACTTACAAAATAAATATCTAGACATTGGTTTCAACAGTATGCACTGTTACTTCTTTCTTCTTTTTTATCAAAACGTCGTTCATTAATTTCATTTAAGGTTCTTTAAATTTTAAATTGTAAAATTTAAATATCAAGCACCAGTGGTCTAGTGGTAGAATAGTACCCTGCCACGGTACAGACCCGGGTTCGATTCCCGGCTGGTGCATTAATATTTTGTTGTCATTTTCTATCTTGTTGACTGACTGTCGTTGACTCTCGTTGGCAGATGAAGTTCTTCTAAACTGCTTTTTTTTAATAAAACTTTCTTATAATTTTTGTTTATCAAATTTATTTTATACACACTTTGTTTTCTGAGTCAATTTCATATATAATAAATAAAGTTGTTATAGTTTATATAAACGTATTATGATTATTCTTATCTTGATTATTTTTATGTTAAACACTCATTTTTGGGTATTAACTTCTATTCCAACTACAACATCATCTTATTATTAATGGGTAAGATAAATTTGCATGATTTTCAGTTCTTCTTTTTAACCTAATTTACTCTCTTCTTTTCTTAGTTTTCCCATTTTATCAATTAACTTTTAGTTATTAAAATTTAAAAACTAGTGAACAAATTAGTTATCTGATTATTTCTGCATTAAACAGAAAAAATAAACATCCGTACAATATTCGTCACGATTTGTTTTACCACAACTAATTAATTAAGTTTTTTATTGCACTTCAAAACACATTATTCTAAAGATGGTAAAATGGACAAAACCAGCTGACTCTGTAACAAACTGAATGTGTCATTAGTTAAATGGGCCGTGTAAAAATTGGGCCACAGGTTGCATTGGGCGTAACGGACCAACAAAGTAAATTATTCATGTAATTTTTCTTAGGTTTGTACTTTGTATATTGGTTTTTTACGGGTTTAGAACCACTTTTTTTAGTAGTTGTGTTTTTATTTCTGACTCATTCAATGTTTCTTTTTTATTTTATATGTTTCTTTTCTCATAATTATAATTTTTATTTTTGTAAATAAGTCGTTCTATGTTTTTAAACGTGTAATTTGATTTTTTATTTTAACGGTTTTATACAAACATGATCTTTTATTTTGACACATTGGATCTGCTCTGTTTTTAGTTTGACCCATAATAAGCTTTTATTTATTCATATTGGGCCCTTTCCATACTTATTTTTATTTATTATTGGTTTAATATTAATAAAAAAACTAATATTTAATTGACGAAACTGATAAAAACTAAAAAAATATGATAAAATTTTTTTCTTGGTCCCATGCAAATCTACTTAATTGTGACTTTAGAAAAATTAAATAAAAATCCAAAGAACCTATCTATTTTAATACAGTAAATTTTATTAAAAAAAGTTATATATTCCATGAAGCGACATATATAACTGTAGGCTGATGACATGAATGTTAATTGTGAAGAGACATTTTGTTTGTTCGTATGCGAGTAAACGACAACGTTTGTGGATTCTGATGGCAAAATTATTGAGATTTTCTTTTGGTATTTTTTTACCATTTCTTTTATTGACACAAAGTTTTACTTGTAACTTATAGATTTTGCCACTTTTGGCATCTACCTCTGCTTTTTTCCTTTGGCATATCATATCATCACCCTTCTCAAACAACTTTCCTACAAGACAAATACACTAACATATGGCCTAAATTTTTGCACCATTTTATTTTACCTTCTATTTTACTTTAAAGAAAATCTTTAATTTATGGGTCTTTTTTACTAAATAAATTATAAATTTATATATCTGAATATATACCTAATAGTTTAATGAACGATAGATAAATGGGTTCAACATTTACTTTTCTTTTATTTTTCACGTTTGGTTTATCCATGTAATCGCAATCATAATCATAAGGGAAATGGAAGTGGTGAAAGATGTGGTGTCGTGGGGTGCCATGTAGGGCACGTGTGCCCAGGGTCGTCATTATCTTTTTCAGGTTTCAGGGCAAAAACTTATAAAGAACCTTCTAAACATTTATGTATATATGACAGTTAAAGATTAAAGAAACAACCATGTAAAAATGTACGTAAATATCGCAATCAAGCAACTAGCAAAACAAGTAAACTACTAGTGTTAGCTTATGTATTAAAGGGAAAAAAAATTGTTTGGAACCTTCTGTCTGTTGGGCCCTGGGGCAATAGCCCAGGTTGCACACCCCAATGGGCCGGCCCTCTGTGCCACGGGAAACTCCGACCCCTTAGTCGGTACCGTCCTAATTGCGTCCGTCCCTTCAACGGTGAGCCCTCTCTCTCTTTATTTCTTTTTCTATATTATATAGTTTTGTGTGTATATTAGTGAATGGTACAAAAAGTATTTTCATGTTTTGAGTGATATTAAAAAAGAAAAAAAAAAAAAAAAGTAGAGAAAGCAAATTTTATATCTTTCTTGACATGAAAAGTGAGATAACGTGGAGATCACTCCCCTTATCTTAAGAATAATTTTAAATAAAGGAAGAAAAGGTCCGTATCGTCTATAACCTATTCCCTAGCTACCTTATGACTGTATGACGTATTAAACTTATCCAATAATTCTGAAATCATTTTATAAACAATGACGAATAGTTATTAAACAGTTAATTACTTACAAATTATTAGGAATTATTAGTAGAAATTAATAACCTGGGTCTGATGTGAGGCGGGTTATCGATCATTTATCACTCTTAATTATTGGAAAATAAATCTTTAACGCATGTGTCTTATATTAATAAAACTAAAACTGATAATTAAAACGAAGTTAACCCTGCTTAGAATGCTACAACGAAGATACTGAGTTCAACTCTCATAAATTTCAACTGCGGGTTTTTAACATGCCATTAAAAAAAGGAAGTTGAAGACATTTACTAATAGTACATGCCTAGAGAAAGAAATATGTATGGAGAGGCCATTCATAAATGTTCTATTTTTAAAAAAGAAAAATTGTACCACCATATAATACATTTATTTGGTAAGAGAGAGTATATACCACTAGCTAAGTTACAATCTTTTTTTTTTATAACAATCTGTTTGTCACTTTTCATGGTTATATACAAGTTTACATTATAAAATCTGTAAATAAAATTACAAATATTCTTTTTTCATTGAATGATCCATAACAATCAAACAACTTTCAAGACAACTTAAATCATAATAAATTTCACCGTTACCTTCGGGATACTGTCCTGTATGTTTAAAACTTCATTCCGTTGGTTGTGATTTCATTAGAATCCTTGCTTGAAACGCAACCATACAATGATCAAACTCATCGATCTAATTAATAGACAACAAGATCCAAATGTGTATATATATATATTTGTTATTACAAATGGAAAAGTATCATAAATTGTATAATCTTTCCTGGCAGATAGAGTGACAACAAAAGGTTTAGGTGTTGTCACTATAAACAAATAAAAATATGAAGTGGGGATATTGAGTAGTACTTGGTTTTGAGTTGTGTATTTTGTGGTGTATGGATGGAGACTTGTCAAAAAGTGGAAAATGCCACAAATGGATAAAACCTTCCCAGACAAACATAATAATTCAAACCCACCCAAACGGGTTATTTTCTTGGTAAAAGTAACAAAAAAACTACACCTTTTCCAGAATGGAAATTACTCAATCCAGAGCAACGTACAACTTATGATGCATGGTGTACATGTACCGATTGAAGGGGGAGTTCTGGACTGCAGGAATCTTGGATCTGGGAAAGAAGTTACCAGTGGTCCAGTCCAGTCCAGTGGGTTGGGTCTCTGGGGATGATATGATATGGGTTATGTTATGTATGTGGTCCTTAACCTAATCAAATAAATTTCTCACCATCTTCTGTTATTAGTTTCCATGTGAAGGTATCTTGTCATCCCTCCTCTTTACTACTCTTCTCTTTCTTAAGCCCCAATGTTTGTACATTGAGCTTCAAAACTTGTATACTGTTTTGCGTTTAGCTGTTTTACGTATAGGTAATCATGTCGTTGACGTCTCAATCGTTCTGTCGGATGTCGGTTTCAAGAGATGTGCCTGGACATTGTCTTTTTTATAAAACCCGCTTGTTCAAGAAATTTGGCGCCGAATGATTGTCACAACGAAAATTAAATGTATACTCAGTTTTTTATCAGCACGAAAGAGAAAAATAAAAAAAATATATGGTTTTAACATATACTCATAAAATAAGGTAGCTAGATTGAATATCATCAAGTTACATGTCTAATGTTGATATGGTCCTTTTAATGTTGGAACAATGAAAAGTCAAAATTTTTGTTTTGTATATGTTCATTTTTCGTTATTCGGAAAACAACATAAAATCTCATCGAATTCATTTATTGTGATTCCACCGTCACAGGATGGCCAAGTGAAAATCATTAAGCAACAATGCATTGTACTACATGCATTTCATCTAGTACCTTGAATTTTCTGTTTTTTTTTTAATGATAAAAATAAAATGGTTGCCGTTGCTTTACTCTAAAGAATAGTGGCTGCTGATCGATCTAGTGGTTGCTAACAACATATATGGGTCTAAATGGACAAATATGAGATGTGATTTTATTAATTTTTTATTATATATTTAAATGATCAGATGAGTTACTTAATTAATATATATTATTACCGTCTAATTTTAAAATTTTAATATAGTTAATTTATTGATGTTTATATGACTCTGTTGTTACTCCTAGTAATTAATTTATAACATCAATCACTTATCTTCGGTTTTTTTAATATAATTTTTTTAACTTATAAAAGTAAAATAAAAACAGTTTGCAAAGTTTCCAAACACACCGTTTAATGCATTGTTACAAATTGAATCCATGGAAAGGAATTTATGACTACAAAAAAATAATTGAAATGACAAGAAATCATGGTAAAATCTTTGGTTTTTAGACCATGAAACTTAAAAATACAATAATCTTATGGTTGTTGTATTTCTCTTTTCCTGATTTTAGTTTCTAATTAATTCTTCATCATTACTAAAAAAATGAGAGAATTGAATTTTAATTTATATATTGATACAACATGAGAATTTATAGAGAATTGATATACATAATTTGAGTATCTTATTTGTCTTAATATCCGATTCTTTCTACCAATTACAACCTTAATGAAAAAGAAGGAGAGAGTTAATCACCTTAATTTACACTCCATTCATTTGTTTCTTATTATCGGTACATGTTAGTTTAGTGATCACATATACTCATAGTCTTTTAATAATATGTTGGTTTTATGTCTGAATTCATATTATGTTTATATCGATGATAAGTCTTACGGTTAAATAGTACGTGAATGATAGGTAATTATTTTACCAATGTTGTGAAAGGTAATTGACTATAATGTAGTACCATTATTCAATTTTTTGAGAAATCATACGTGTATCATTTAATTTTGACCTAGAAATTATCATAATACGTAGTAATTAACTCAAATCGACTATAAATTAAGCTTATTTGATTTCTTAAATGAAGTTTTAGATTTAAAAATTGAGTTTGGTACTCGATCTATTTTATATGACAATTTTAAGTAATTGTAGATTAATTGTGTTAGCTTGCAATTAAAATGGTTTAGAAATGTGGAGGAGTGGGTACAAGATCACAACAGTTATTATGAAAAGATTAAAAATTTATGACTAAATTGAACCAATAAAAAACCACAAAACCTAAACGAGTATGAAAATTATAATAAAATGTTTTACTATTCTCCGCAATCTTTTGATTAGATTGAAAGTTGAAATAATAATACAATTGAAAGCAACGCTAAATAAATATAAAATTACTATATATAAAAGTAATATAATATTTAAATATATCAATAAAACAATGATGCTATATGGAGCATGACGACGCATACCTATTACCTAATAGATCAAATTATTAGATATCAAAGGGGCAATCAGTTATGACACGATAAATATTACCAGTGTGATTCTAAACACACATCCATTCTTTGATAATTACAGACTCTCTCCCTCTAATATGAGAGAAATGATTAAAGTTAATCAGTAAGACCCATGTCATTAAGGAAAATAATCTGAAAGAAGAGGGTATATGATTAGGTGAAAATTAATTGTATGAAGTGTGTGTATAGCACGACCCTATTATGATGATTAGATAATAATCACCTATTTGGAAGCTCTCCAATATACGGTAACAAGACAAATACATTACATGACATTTTAAGACGAAATAGTAATTTAATATTTAATTTGAAAATATTTTCTTCACAAAGACAAACATACAACCACCATATAAATAAGAGTGAAAAGAAGCAATCGACGTGAGTTTTCTAATATACCCTAAAGGCCTAAACGCAAGAGTATTGTTGCGAACGATGTTATCCTCAAGAAATCTATTGACTTGATCTTGGAATATCTTTCCCATGAAAACCTCCTTGGGTTTTACATGTTCACATCTATTGAAGATCTTCAATAAGTTCGTAAAACCTTCAATGCACCTGACAAAATATTAAATATACACTTTAGCTTAATATTTACTCTGAGAAATGCATTTTTTCCCCAATGTGATTCACCTTTATTTTTTCTTTTTTTAGACGACTATTTCACTAAAGTCTGGATGTCATCTTATATTGCTTGTTATTTGTATAAAATGACAAAACTAAAATTAAGGTATGTTAGTAATTTTATAAAAACCTCAACCAACTATTTGAAATCTATTCTAGTCACTTTTGTTGATTTGGACATAAATGGACATCTTGTAAAGGTTAACTACATATATTGGAATGTAACTTGTCATCCTAATTTGTAACCTTTAAAAGAAGTTACCCTTATATTTCTTGCATAAAAAGAATAACATATGAAACTTGAGGAACTCTAAACAAACCAAAAAAAAAGTAGTTTGGAAACTAAAATCGATAATTTCAGATAATTGGTTGATAATAAATCCCTTTTATGAAGGTTGTATTATTGAAAACCATAATTAGTTTTAAAAAAAATTATTATTCCATGCATTTAAACATCATAATAATTACAAGATTTTAACTTTAGTTATTATTTCATTTATTTATCTCTTTTAAAAGTCGGATTAATCATGCAACACTAGAAAAAGCGGTCTTTAACTTTAGACAAAGCAATGAAAGCTAAAAAGTTGCTTTATTGCCCTCATTTCTTCTTGGCATAATGCAACCAATGGACCCCTTCTAATTTATACACCCTTTGCCTCAATAAATAAATAAATAAAATCAAAGAATATTTTTCTAAAGAAAGTAAATTCTTAAAAGTTAATAAACATAATATTGTTTTATTTTTGACAAAGTATTTATAATTAATCAAAACTTAAACAAATTCAAATATGACTTGTAAGCAAGAAACAATGTACTTATTAGACTTGTTACATCAATTATTAATTCATGTCATTTCATCGACAACTTCATTTCATAAATAATATTTGAAAATGATGTTTGTTTAAAAGTCAAATGTTTGCCCGAGAAAGATTTTATTGTCTCTGGTATTATTCTAGGAAAGAAATGAGAATTTACAAAAGTTAATAACTAAAAACAAATGAAGTTCTAGTCACCCATCAATTTAACAAGAATTAGACAAACACTAATTGAAAATTCATATCATATTAGACATGACTTAAGGGTTGTTTGTTTACTACTTAATGGAACTATTAAAAAAACTATTTAATGGTAAAATAATTTCTTAATGGTTCCATTAAAAGGTAAACAAACATGGTCTTAGTTATATTCAATTCAATTCAATTCTAGATTCTATCATACACCAACGAGAATCGAACCAATTTCTTATTCTTTTAGGTATTTGCAAACTTGTACGACACTACAAATGGTTATGTTTTAATTTTCAGATTAGTAAAACCCACGTTTGTATATATCCATTATCTTAATTATATATTCAAAAACTCGATTTTGTTTGATCTAACAAACATATTTATTTTCTTATTTTATTCTCTCAAATTATATGAAAAAAGCAAAATACCCAAAAAAAAAAAAATGTGTGCAAAAACCAAATTGGTTGAAGAAGAAAAGAGAAAAGTACACATAATTCCTTACCACTTAATTTGACACCTATCTATCTTTTCTTTACTCTTGAATAGAACGAACTTGTCAGGTGGTTGTATCGTTTTGTCTCTTTTTCCGATCAAAATTACATCAACTCGGTTCCAACTTGTCAGAAATTTCCACTTTTAGAATGTGATCGGCCCAGAAGAACGAACAACTTCTTAAAATTGGGATTGAAGTATGGGTTTAATTTATATATGGCCTACAAAAGTCAAAGATCTGGCAAACTGAACCAGATTTGCTCAAATGCTTTCACAATTACATCATGATACTCTTGGGAATTCAAAGAAAGATAACAAGCAAGAAGCTCTTCCAAATCGTTTGTTGCCCGAATGTTGTTTTCAACGATCATTTCCTTCATTGATTCCATGAAATCTTTCTTCGGATCAAACGACGATTTCACAATTGCAAAACTTTCCGACAGGTTTTTCTTCTTCGCCGACTTTTGAACCATTCTTTTGCTCACTGCAAGTTTAGGAGAATTCAGTCTGAGTTTAACGCCGGAGACCGATTTCCTTGCCGGAGTTTGGTTGGTTTCCTTGACCTTCTTCCCGGGAAGTGAAGACTGCCGGTTTCCTGAACTGCATTTCGCCGGTTTTGTTATGATCGGAGGAAGTTTTACAGGAGACAAATCAAAGCCGCTTAGTGTGTCTTTCGTTCTATCATCGTTGTGCTTCTCGTTTACATCGATTATGATGTCGGAAGTCGAAGAACTGACTCGACAGGTACAAGAAGTGCACCAGGAGGCAGAAGCTAGTCCTGACTGAGTTGACTCGGAAGAGGGCGATTCACATCTGTTTACAGGGAAGAAATCTTGAAGCGTTTGAGTTGAGTCAGCGAGTGAAGTGTGTTTTGGAGAAGGTTTGTAGATGGTTTTTCTGTTGGGTTTGGATCTTTTTGATGATTTTCTTGGTGGGTCATTGAGATTGTAATGTGGGAATTTGGGTGAATTCTGGAAGTGGGGTTGTCTCGGGGTGTAGTAATATGAGTTTCTTGGCTGGGAAAAATGGTGGTTTTGCGGCGGCGCAGAGGGTGGTTTCTTGTGGTGGTTGGTGGTGGTGGTGGTGGTGTTTTTGGCCTTGCTCATGTCTCTAAGCTTGTAAAACCAAGCATTTGGTATCATGTCCGATAACTTAAACCTGTAATTCCCCATTAAAATCTCTGTTTTTCTCTCTGCCTCTGTGCCACTGTGTGTGTGTGTGTGTGAGTTTGTGAATTGAGGTGGATGATGAATATATATATAGGTACAGAGAAGAAGAGTTACGTGACACTCATTTGTTCTTTCAAGCACATAGTTTAGAGTTTAGAAGTTGAGAAATGGTATGAAAATGCAATCAACTTTGAATCAGGATTAATTTGTGAAATGTCCTTTAGGTGATTTATATCTAAATCAATATTTTGATCAATTTAAAACATATTTCTTTAAAAAAACTACACATGCATTATTCGGGATGAAAAAAATACTAATTTTTATTGTTAATACTATGCGCATCCATGTTTGAGGTTTACACACACCTAATGGGGCGTTTGATTCTCAGATTTCTTGGGATTTGCATTTGAAATTCTGTGTTTGGTTCACAGATTTTTAGTAAAGATTTAAAATCTCAGGATTTCATAAATTTTATCATTCTTTGTTATTTAAAACTCAGCTTCCCCCCAAGGATTTTAAATCTCAATTGCATTGCATTCTTCAGATTAACCAATTTTTTCTTAAAGATAACGCAAATTGTTTAACAAAATCCTGATAAATGAAAATGCTACATAATGCAAATCTTTTGGCAGAATGCAAATCACAGGGAAAAAATCTGCGAACCAAGCGCCCCCTAATTTTATATGCATCCGTTGAGCAGGATACTAATTTTAGTTTATAAAACGTGCATTAAAATGAAGTTAATTAAAAAAACTAATTATTATACATGATAAAATAATGACACATCACTTTGCCACCAAATAATATGCAAATAAACATTCCTACACAAACCACTAATACAATACGTGAAACACGTAATTTATTTGATTTGGATTAGGGATGTGTGGAATGACCGAAAAACCGAACCGAAACCAGAACCGAACCAGAACCGGAACCGATTGGAACCGATTTATAGTATTCGGTTCGGTTATCGGTTCTTATAATCTTCAATATTCGGTTCTCGGTTATTCGGTTATTGGTTCTGCGGGTATCGGTTTTATCGGTTATAGAACCGATTATTTGAAAAGCTCATAATATGCAAATTAAGAAATGATTTAAAAGCCCACAATGTGAAAACCAAAAAAATCATTTGTTGGAACAATATTTTTAGGATGGTGAAACTACAAAATTTATATGAAAACATCATGATCGACACTTCTCTTATTATATTTTCATGTTTTTTTGTTTATATCGTGTTATAATAGATAGAATTATATACATTTTTTAATTTTCGGTTCTAATCGGTTCCGTACCCGAAATACCCGTACCATAACCGAACCGGAACCGGAACCGCATTATAATTATTGGTTCGGTTATCGGTTCTTACAAACTTTAATATTCGGTTTCGGTTAAATCGGTTCCGGTTCGGTTCGGTCCGGATCCGGAACCGTTTACATCCCTAATTTGGATTAATGTTATAGAGAACCTTCTAAAAAATTTAAGCAGATGATAACAATTTAGTTTTTCTTTCTGCACACACAATTTAAATAGATGTTGCAAAAATTACCAAGCCAGTATTAATTAAAGATATGGCACACGAGTAAATAAATGTAAACAACCACATAAAAAATTAAAAACATTATGGAATAAAAGCATAAAGGGCATATATATCATAAAATGTCAAATCTAGTTAAATATCTAAATGTATAATTTATTAAATGAAAGTAGGAGAAAAGTGACGACCCATCAAAGTTGAAGTTGCAAAATTAAGAAGGATATGTCATATGTATCAAATCAAATGAAGTTCTAGTTAACACGATATTTTTAAGTGGTTCAAAACATGTCAGTTTAGATTGTTTTTTATTTAATGTTTTATAGATAATTAAGCAATCCAAAAAATATCATTTAAAACATACATTTTTTTTATATAAATACACAAATTTTGGAACTTTCATATCATCCATTCTTTTTTACTTTTACTTTCTATATTTACTTTTCCATCATTATTATTTAGGGCAATCACTAAAAATAGCAAAAACTTTAAATTTTTTATCGATAATTATAACATGTTTTAAAATATATTAATAATAGCAACAAATTCTTTTTTTGTTATCAATAATAACAATTCTTAACCTAATGATTTGTTTATCAGGTCACCATTACTATAATTGATGACAATGAAAAGTTGTTATTACTGATAATTTTAAAAAATATATATATGTTTTGTTTTTTTATTTGCGAATAACCCACACGTTATTCATTTATATAAATATTTATTTAGATAAGTTTTAGTTATATTGAGTTAAAATTTTTTTAGGCTTTTTGGACGATTATTTGATCTTATAACTTCGTAATCTACATGTTCGAGATCTTTTATTCACGTAGTTGAATCATCAAACTCAATATCTTATCTGTATCTGTCGTCTCTATTTCATCTTATCACCTTAAACAGCAAATAAATTTAAGTAATTAGCACAAATCATACATTATTGAGAATTACAAGGTTGATTACGATAATGACGTTATATATTGTAAAATCGAAAAAATCATAATAATAATTATAATAAGTAAATAAATAATTGATGAAATAAGTTTATAGATTTGGCAAAAATTGAAAAGATGATCAAATATTTTTGGGATGTTTAAAACTCATTTAAAATCATTTAGTAATAATTAAACCGAAAAAGATTAATATTGTTAACAATTTTGGTATTTATGTACTCTTGTAATTACAAATAACTTACAACAACCTAGCCGACAACAACGTAATGAATCAAATAGCAATAATAGCAACACCTTTTAATCTATACTATATATAATAAGAAAACCACTTAGAGTTTTTGGACCATTGGATGGAAAGAAATCAATGGTCCAGATTAATGACAACTCATAATTATTTATGAAATGTCTCTTATACCATTAATTAAAATCAATAATTATACATATGCCATTTTTTGTCATTTTCCAAATTTACTACCTTAACTTAATTACATTACATTAAATTTTTATTTTAATTTTTTCATTAATGAATTGGTATTAAATTAATATTTACCTAAAATAAATACGTGTCATTATTATCCTTAAGGATCATGGTTAAATTCAAATGTAGAAATGTACTAAATAAAATTAAAATTTTTTGTTAATTATTTTGCTAACAAGTTTTAAATATAATTGATAAAACTTCAATTGTGAATATGATAACTTTTGATTGTTGATTTTCAGATATTCCATTTTATAATTTATCATTTTCAAAATATATAAACATTCACATAATTGAAATTTTTTATTTCTTACATTGGTATTTCATATTTGAAGTTAATAAAAATTAAAAGAAACATTTTTTGCAAACACATATTATCTGTTTTTAATAGTACAATATAATGATATTTTTTTATTTAATATCAAACAACTACGTATTTTTTTTATCTTTTATTTAACTAGCTTTCAATTTTTTTTTATTTTAATTATATATTAATTTTATAATAATTTATTAAAATATAAAAAATATGTATTTTCTAAATCAACCGATGTAATACATGGGTTGGTTAACCTATATTTTATAATAAAACAAAACAATTTATGTCATATGTCATTTCTACAATACAAGAAAATTTTATTTTTCCATCTCTTTTTCCAAATTTAACACCTTAACTTAATTGCATTAAATTTTGACTTTATTTTTTTCATTAATTAATTAGTAATAAATTAATTTTGTAACATTTAAAATTAATGTTTACCTAAAATAAATATCTATCACTATTATCCATAATAATCATAATTAGATCCAAATGTAACAATTTAAATTAGTTGTGGAAATTATTATTATTATGTATAATAAAGGAAAACATCAAATGTCACGTGTCACCAAAAAGATAATTACAACTTATAAAAAAATGAAAGATAAATAAAATTAAATATTTTTAAAAAAGATAAATATACTCTATTTTTTAATCAGTAAATAATAAAAAATAAACACAATTATTATTTTTGTATGTTTTTATTTTTACTAATATACATTTTATATAAACAAATTTAATTAAAAATATCCACGTAATACGTGGGTTATAAACTAGTTTGCTATTATTTGATAATAATAAAAAGTATAAACCTTTTGTTATTGTTGCTATTATTTAATTCATTATGTTGTTGTCCGCTGGTTTCTTGTAATTTCTTTATAATTACAAGCATACATAATACCAAAATTTTTAAGAATATTAATGTTTTTTAGTTCCATGTACAAAGTGTAGTTTTACCATTGACTATTATTATATTTTATTTTCCTTTCATCATCTTAACGTAATATAAAGTGTAGTTTTACCATTGATTATTATTATTATTATTTACTTTCTTTTAGTCTATCTAGATTTTAGAATACTAGACCTTTTTATTTGTGTGTTTTTGAATAGATATTGTTTAATTTAAATTTATATAAATTTTAATTGTTTTTGTGTTAAATTGGTTTTTAATACATTTTTAACCTGTTCTTTTTTAATTCGGTCTACAAATTTTAGATTATTACGATACAGATTGTTGGATTGTTATTTATGATTTGGTTATATACACAAATAAATCTTCAAACAATATGTGTCAAACTTTATTTATTTTAACCAAAGAATGTAAATAAATAAATAAATATTATATGTAGGTAGTAAGTATGTACTACCAAATCTAGTATAAATGGAATGAGGTCCCACGTAGAGTATTAATTATAATTATATTAATACAAAAAAGGATGTTGGTCGATATGCAAGTGCAAAATATCACCGGCACAAATAAATAAATGATATACACACACTTAGAAATTAAAAAACGATATCGAAAATAACACTTCAAATAATGATTTTTTTAATTATTTTATATAACAATAAATAAATAATATTATACACGTATATAATTTAATGTCTTTAAGTTTTTATCAATTAATATATACCAGAAAAAAAAATTTACTTGTGAATGTGCAATTCATTACCAATTAATAAAGGGAGAATTTCATATATATCCCTCTAAAACTGCATAATATCATGTATACCCAAGCCAAAAAAAGAATTTCATATATATCCTTCTAAAACTTCATAATATCATATTTACCCAATTTAAAACTTTAATATCGTATATACCCTTTTAAACTTTTAAATATATCAATTATATCCAAGTTATTTATTTATGATCTTTTATTACATGATATTATGAAGTTTTAGAAGGACATATATGAAATTCTTCCATTAATAAATTACTAAATAAAGATCCAATCATCAAAGTCAAAAAGGTTTTGACATCGTGTAACGAAACCACATCATGATTTAATTACCTGGATTAAGACTCATCAACCTAAGTATATAAGACACTTGTTATTGTTTCAGAAGATTCAAAAACACATCAATCTTATCTTTATTTGTAGCAACTATATCTACAGCCTGAAATACATCACTAAGTTTGGGAGATAAGGTAGAACGAGCTATGGTTTTGAAGAGTCTTAAATGAACGGTAATATCTGGGAATGGGTTTTCTAAACCCTATCATTTAAGTGGGTATGGAGAATAGTCATAGTAATTGTTTTAAATCTATATCTCCAATTCCATATCTTTATACTAAATATGTTTTTAATTTTAAAACACATACTATGATTCTCATACCTTCATTCCAAAAGCTACTTCAAGCCATTTATTCTAGAGGGTTACTGTTTGCACCTCTTTTACTAGTTTTATTCTTTTTTCTTACGCTCATTAGTTACGTCATAACCTTTTTAAATATTTTACTATGTAAATAATACTAAAATAAATGAAAATATCAAATTAACGAGGGATACAAAAAAGTCACGAATAGAATTGTCCTTTATTATTTGTCTCTCTTTTTTTTTAGGGGTGTAAATAACATGCATGTTATCTTATTCATAAGGATATTGCTATATGCACACCCCTCTTTTCTTAATTTTTACTAATCACACACCCTCTTACTCATATTATTTTTGTTAATGACGTGAGACTTAATAATTAAAAATTAATCTACTCTCACGTTAAGAAAGGGGCGTGTGATTAGCAAATGAGGGGGTGTATGTATAGGATTGCCCTATCCATAATTACGAAGACATGAGCGTTGATAAAAATATTAAGAAAGATAAATAGAAGTGTCGACCGAATAGGCCAAGGGCTGTTAGAAGCTTTAAATGCTCTTTCATCGTCATCATCAACAAACACAACACACTTGTATCAAAAAATGACTTCTCCTTCAGTGGCAACTCTCATTATTATGAATAATTTTCATAAATATAATTCGTATTTGAGTAGGGTAGCTGTGTGTGTACCTCACATGTCACAATTATATATGTACGAATGTCTATGTTATTCATTTATATTTTATTACTTTTATTTTTATTTAAAAAATAACTAATATTTACCCAAAAAAACAATATAAACTATCATAATATTTATTAGATTTTTCCAACAAAATGACTATGAGATGGTAAACATCAATACGCTTTTCAACTTGCTCAGCAAACTTCATTTTTAACTTTGGTTATTATAAAAGCTAATGTATTAACTCACGTACTACGTGAATATTTTTAATAAAAATTATTTTATAAAATGTATATGAATCAAAAAAATTAAATATACAACTATTTAATAAAGTATTAAATAAAAACATTAATTTCATAAAGCATTAAATAAAAATATTAGATTAATATATAAAAAACACATGTGTGTGTTAAACCTACTACCTCAGCATAGAACACACATTAATGTGTATTAATCGTTAATTATTCTGTTCATTCTTAGTGTGTTTGGTTTTGTACCCGGCGCTGCTCCATCGTGTTTTTACTGGTAGATACCGAAAACTTTTAATTTGTGTGTTTTTATCATCAACTATAAACGTACGATTTTTAAAGCTTTAATATTACTTATATTATGTTTAGTTGTTTACTTGATTATCCTTGTGCCTAGTTCGTTTTTATTAAAAGTTTTCGTTCTGTAATTTTGATTAAAGTTTATGATTTGTTTTATAACAAATGCTACGTATTCTCCACAATTAAGATATATTAAATTAAAAGCAAAAAAGTTTAAAAAAATCATTAAAAACGATTATTATTTATATCAATTTACAAGATAAAAATTATAATAATTATAACAAAGAATAATAGTATCTTTGTATTATTATAAATAATTATTATATATTTTTTTATACATTTTATACTAATTGTAATGATTATTCTGCTGCATATTTTCTTGTTTCGGATTTTTTATATATTTTTAATATGAAAATTAATTGCCATTTCCGGGTTTTACGGCTCATGGCTAGTTCGTCGAGCAATTTGGCTGATTTCTTACAGAAGGAATATTAAATACTCGGAATAAAATATTACGATAAAATGAAGAAATTATATAGGATTGGGTTCACATGAGAACCCCTCATTACCGTGAGAACGTGAGAACCACTCTAAAATTTGTGCATCCACCGTATAAAATTGTGCATTTGATACTAAAATTAAATGTTTTCGATAAATTTATGCATTTCATGTAAAAATTTACGCATCGCATGCTAAAATTTATACATTTTATGTACGAATTGCGCATTTAAGAAAATTTATGCATTTGATGTTCAAATTTGTGCATTTAGTTTATAATTTAATGAATATAATTTTTCAATGTAATTTTAGTGTTAGATTATGATATTTATTAATATTTAAGACCAATAATGGTTTTAAGTAAAACTTTTAATTTTTAAATTTGTGCATGTACAAATTTGTGCATTTTAGAGTGGTTCTCACGTTCTCACGGTAATGAGGTTCTTACCGGAACCCAACCCTAATTATATATATATATATATATATATATATATATATATATATATATATATATATATATATATATATATATATATATATAGAGAGAGAGAGAGAGAGAGAGAGAGAGAGAGAGGTGGGTTCAATGGAGAACCTCCATGCATCGAAGAACCTCCATGCACCACCACAAATGCATCAAAATCCCGCGTGATGTAGGGGTGAGCAAAAACCGAGCCGGAAAAACAAAAAACTGAAAAACCCGGAAAACCAAAAAACCAAAAAAACCGAAACCGAAAAAACCGGAGTAAATGGTTTGGTTTCGGATTCCCTCTCAAAACCGAACCGAAAAAACGGAACCGAACCGGTTTTAAAATTAATTTAATTTTTATAAATATTTTATATATATTTATTGAGTTATTTCTAATTTCACTCATATTTAATGTTACGTTCTACTCCTATATTAAAGGAAACATTTTTCAATTATATATATAATTGATATTTATGATGTTAAAATGCGAATTAATTGACATTATTAATAGTTATGCTTATTTTAATTATATGTGAAGTAGATAATGCTAATTAATTGGCATAAACATTATTATTATATTTTACATGATGAAATTACTTAAATTAATTCAAAGTCTAAGTTAGTAAATTTAATAAATTAGAGTATAAAACAACTAAATTAATATTTAATATCCAATTTTATCAATTCGAAGTATCAAACTAACACATAATTTGATTAAAAATTCAAACATAAACAATTATGTTGTAGTGATTTATCAAATAGTGCTTAAGATTTTTCGGGTTTGAACCCAAAACCAAACCTTTTTCGAAAAACCAAAAAACCCACGGGTGTAAACCGAACGGTTTCTCCATTTCAAAAACCGGAATTTTCGGTTTGGGTTCGGTTTCGGCCAAAAAACGAACCGAACCGCCCCATGCTCACCCCTAGCGTGATGCATCATTATTTCCACATGATGCATCAAATTCCCGCGTGATGCATTACGATTTTCTTGCGATGCATTGTGGTTCTCCAAGGTTCTTCGATGCATATACGTTCTCCATTGAACCCACCCATATATATATATATATATATGCTTGAAATAAATTACTTATCAAATAATAAAACTGTACATCGAGCTAAAATTATTATTTCTATACTACAAGTCCGTTTGACGAAAATTAACTAAAACTAAAGCTTTTACGAATAGATGTGTTTAATAAAGTAGGAGCGAAAGCTGGAAAATATATGATGACATAAAACTCATATAAATAAATAAATCAAATTAAAATCATAATTAATTGTGATTATTTTGATAATTTAATTTTTCATAAATCCAATCTATTTTTAAAAATTACAATAATTAGTTTACGGTTTATGAACTTATGGTTTATGAACTTATAGTGTTATTAAGCTTTTAGAAAAAACATTTACCTAAACTCAACTTATATGGAATAAAAGAGGGCCGCAACATTTAAAAACTTTAAGATTGAGATTTTACAAGCTCCCACAAGTTACGTGTTTGAAACACCCATACAACTAATACGAGTATTTCGATACCATTATACGTTAATTTATACAGAGTACTTGCGGAAATACGATCAATTTAAAACTTTTGCAATTAATAATCATCAACGTGATTCCAAACACTTTGCATGAGACACAACAGAGTGTCGGAAATCACGGAGCAATGTAACTGGGTTACAAGATTAAGTTATCAATTTAGTTACAAACGAATTAATAAACAGCAACTAATTCGCGTAAGTCCAAAAATGGAAGTCTGCTACTCCCGCCCCAATCATCTATAAAATGTTGAGCTCCTATCCGAGCTCCAAACGATATCTAACAACTTGGGCCAGCCGGACCTTTGCCTTAACAGATCCTGAAAGGAAATAACAACTAACGGGTAAACAACAAAGTTGTTTAGTGAGATTCTAGATTAAAGTACCATGGGATATATGAATGATGCCATGCAATGCCATGAATTCGACTAACAATTTTGGAGGCCAACTAATGGCTATAAGCTACCACATTGCGGTTACCATACACAAGCTTACCGTACAATGGGTTTACAATCTACTTCTGGGTTTTGGCTTCTTCTTCTTTTTCTTTTCTCTCTTTTCACTCTATTTTGAAGTTTTTGAAAAAGATGAACACACACACTTGGTGTGTGTGTCTGCGTGGGTTTAAAGCAAGGAAAAAGAAGACTTTCTTCTTCTTTTCTTTCCTACCCCATAACTTTCACATATTAACCAATCACACCCTAGAATTATTTGAATTTCTTTTAAAGTCCTTTATATATATTCAAGGCATATATCATAATTATCCACACACACTTTTATTTATGTGTTTGAGACAAATTAGTATCTCGAATCGTATTTCGTTACAATAAACATTAATTATTAATTATATAAAATTTGGGTCGTTACAGTGTTAAACAACCCCTATCATGAAATGAATAAGGCCTCAAGGACTGGTGTCAATAATATTAAGTAAATTTACAGTCATGTCAATATGACGTCGGCTTTGTCGTCCCTTTGCCATTTTGTTATCATGCCAATTGCCAAAGACGTGGTTGTCATTTGTTGCCATTCTTTTTTTTTTTAAGTTCTAAAATTAAAATAAAAAACATACAAATAAAAAATAACTTTAAATTAATAATATTAAAAGTAATAACATAAAAATTAAAATAAAGGACATTAAATTTAAAAATTAAATTAAGAACATTAAATTTAAACATTAAAATAAAAAATATTAAAATGAAAATTAAACTAATTGAAGTCTTGATTTGAATTTTTGTGCAGCTTGACGAACCCTTTGTATATGTTTTCTTGATTTTGCAGGACACACCATTTCACTTTCTTCGTCTTTTACAATCTCGTACGCGACCCGGGCAGTTTGTGAGCAAACGTTAACTGCTTCCGTAATTATTTTGATTGATATTGTAAAAGTTAGTGATGTGAAGAAATCAGGTTTGACTTGAAAAACTAAGTAATTGTTCTAAACTAGAATCAATAATCGAACCGAATGTTACATCTAGTTCGATAAGGTTCTTCGAGTTTTCGATCCACTCCAAGTTTTGCATGTCCTAAATCTTACAATATCAAATAAATAGTTGTGTAAATTTTTTTACCAATTACATATTGTTTATAAGCTAACAAAACATTTATCGTAATGTAAACAAAAATTATAATATGAAATAAAAATAAAAAAAATACAACGCAGAAACAAAAATCAAAACATGCATTTCTCGCTGTGATTTTACTTTCTTAACAAACGTTCTTGAAGTAAACAATAAATTTATTAAATATTATTATATTTATTGTTGAAAAGGAAATATGGTTTGATTGGTGATGATTTTGTTGCCCATGGATCACTTGAAAAGTATTTTATAAATTTTCATGCGGTTGAATTATAATGATTGATCTTTTTATATACTCTTTTTACTTGTTTAAAGTTGTTTCCACACACGAATGTTGGAATCTTTAATCTTGAAACCTTTTTGCATTGCAGCCTACAATTTGATCATCAAATATGTGTTACCACCTAAAAGTGATTAAATAGGTTTAATCACTGATTAAATAGGTTTAATCACTTTTGAGAAAGAAGAAGTTACGAATGTGATAACTAGCCCATAAAATGGTCTCGAGCAAACGTCAATTTGGTCTGTTGGCGGCCAAGTTTTAACCGCTTGGAGGCATCGATTTTTCTCCTATGTCCATGTGATTCTCGGCAGGGCGGACCCACATACAAGGTATGGGGTCGGTTGACCTCCATGATTTTTAAAGTTCGACCCCTCAGCTCTCACTCGGAGTAAAAAGATTATCTCGCACGAGCCCTGGTTTTCGGAACTTCATTCGTGTCCGCAGGTGCTAGCGTACACGAGTTCAATGGATTTTAGCATTCGGGGTCCAAGATTTGCGCACGGGTAGGCATTGGAGTAAAACCACAAACAATCTTATCATGACTTTAAACAATCCTCCTTATAAACTCACTTTGGTTTCCATCTTCCTTCCTATGTTATGTGGGACTCAAGTTCTCCCACTAGAAGCAGTTTCATTCATTCCAAACATCAATCTTTGAGCATCGATATCTCATTCATCTTAGCTTCATTTTGGACGTTCTTTGTATCGTTGGAATCCTCTCTTCAAGGAATACAAACTCACAAAATATTAATTATATATTTAATAATTATATATAATTATATTTGGTCCAAAAACATGGAAAATACATTTTTTTTCCAACACTTACACTATCGTAGCTATTAAATTCTGACCCCCATAAAAAAATTTCTGGGTCCGCCACTGATTCTCGGTTTTATTAACCATACATATATGATCGAGCTAGTCACCCGTTAAACCAATCCCATTTGCGTTCATTTTATGAATTTGTTCTATGTTAAATTAATCCAAGAAAAATATTAATAATCAAATTTCTTTAGAGAAACCACTCTCATTTTGATTAATTTTATAAATCTATTATTATGTAGTTCCGATGAAGAAAAGTATGGAGGTTATATGTTTTTTGGAAGCTTATAGTCAGAAATTGTTTTCCTTTTTAAATCAATTGTCACATAATAGTTTGGTTTCTATTGTAGAATAAGGTGCAATTAAAATATAATTCGATGCCAAGAATAACGTGCCCCCTCCCAAAAAAAAAAAAAGGTTGTTGACATGTTACAACGTTTGGTTTTTTTTTTTGGTAGGGCTTGAAAGTGTTTGGCCAATGTTATCCATATGATTTTACTTTTTATCTTGGGTACATATCTTGTAGATTTGAGTAGGGGTAAGGTTTTTTTACCCCTTTTTTTAAACTGAATCAGTATCGTATCGGGACCGATACCGTACCGGCACCAAAATTTTATAATCGGTTTGGTACTCAGTATTAATAGTATATCTCAAAAAAATTCAGTAAGATTTGGTTCGGTAGCGGTACAGGATCGATTAAAATAATCTATATTAACATCGTCATTTGTTATTATTGTTACCAATTTACATCAAAATTTATATATATAAATAAATATGTGTGTGTGTGTGTAAGTAAGTAAGTAAGTATGTATATATTTACATTGACATTTAAAAATACATATTGAACTTGCATTGATATAATAGAATGAGTATCATTTAAGTACCATTTAATAATAAGTACCGTTAACACCAATAAAAATTTAACAAATCTGCATTAGTTAAAACATTTGATGTTATAGATAACTTATTTTCATAGTTAAATGTGATGAATCTAATAAATCTTATGTATTTTAAATCTTGGGAATGCATTGAACCTAACGGAGCATGTATATAAAAAATCATGAAAAAATGTAATGAATGTAATAAATCTTGTGTATATTAAAGTTTATAAATGCAATGAACCCACTAAATGTTTATTTTTATTGGTTCAAAACTTTTATATATAAAAAAAATATATATGAAAGTTTATTTGGATTGGTGTTCACCGGTGCTTAATTAATAAATAGTGCTCAAATGATTCTTAGCATGTGTGTGTGCATAACTTTGTTTGTCGGTTTCGATATCAACTTTGCTTATTGGTTTTGATGGTAACATTCAATACTGGTTTTGATGGTAACTTTATTTGTTATTTTGACTTTAGCTTGATTTATATGCTTAGATATTAAATTTGCTTATTGGTTTTGATATTATTATTAATATAGTTTTGTGTGATAAAAAAATCGGTTCTAACCAGTTCGATACCGATAATATTGTTACCGATACCGAACCGGTATAGATTGAGGTTCATTTGAGAACTTTCATGCATCAGACAACTTATTAAGGGTGCATGAAGGTTATTTGTGAAATAATAATAATATAAAATTAATTAATTATTGAAAATTAAATTAGGTTAAATTATGTTAGAATTAGAAAACAAATCAACTCATTAACTAACCTACCTAATATCTCTCCCTCTCTCTCTCTTTCTCTCCCTACCCCTCTCTCTCCCATTCAACTACCTCTCTCCCTCTCTCTCCATCCCACCGGCCACCTCCATCTATCTTTCAACATCCGGTCGGCCACCTCTATCTCTCTTTCAGCATTCGACCAGCCTTGCACCACCATCGCACCATCGTCATCTCATTCTCCCGGCCGCTGCACCACCGTCGTTGCACCACCTCCTCCTCTGCACCACAAGCGCACCACCAATCCATTCTCTCCGCCGTCGCTGCATCACCATCTCAATGTCCGACCGGTCGCTGCACCACATCTCATTCTCTCGGCCGCTACATCATTGTTGGACGCGATGAAAAAGAGGAAGAAATGATGAATTTGAAGAATGAACACGATGCATATTGTTGGAAAGAAACGATGAAGATGAAGATGCAGGAAAAAATGAAGAAGAAGATGATGAACACGTTGGAGAAGACTATATCACTATATGGAACACGTTTGATGAATTTATTTTATTTACTATTATAAAACTAAAAATAAATTTAAATTCAGCCAAAAAGGAGAAAAATAAATTTGTTTGCAGGTAGTAAATGTAGTTTCAACAAGTTAAGTGAATATATGAGTTTGAAATTCCTTTTAACGAAACAAAAGATGAAAAACATGGCCACTGGTTGATGTAATTCATATTAGGTCTTTTGAAGAGAAATCCCCAAGGAAGAGAAGAGAAAAAAAAAATGGTTGGGTCAGCTCAGCTGGCTCTAAATCCTCCCTGAGTTCAGCAATAAATGGATTAGAAGTGGACTGGGTTCTCTATTTCTGGACCAGCCGGGAAATGAAGGCCCATTAGTCCTTCTGTGAACCAAACCAATAAAATACTTCAAAACCAATCAAGTTTATTAATTCACAATGTTTTCAGCAAAAAAAATTCGTCCGAAAAAATGGTTTCTGAATAATACATTTAAAATTATTGCTTTTATGTTTTCAATTTTCAAAATTACAAATAAACTTGAAAAGATATTATTAAGTTTTCACATTTTGTTTCCAATCTATTCACCTCAATCTATATTACATATTATCATCTCCAAAATATATTTTTCTAAAAGAAGAATTTCATATGTATCTTTGTAAACATTAAATATTAGTATATTACGCATGTGTCGTTACAAAATTCTTTATTACAATATATATTTTTCTAAATCTTTAAATCTCATATATATATATATATATATATATATATATATATATATATATATATATATATATATATATATATATATATATATATATATATATATAGAATCAGGTTCATCAGCGTACCTATGAGATTCCAGCGTACCCAGCGTACCCTAATGTGAATGATCATTCACATATATTTTTTTTGAATACACATGTATAAGACAACATTATAAGACTTTTTTTCAAAAGGAGCAACATCATAAATCTTGTGAATGGTAAAAAAAATCATGTGAATGGTCATTCACACCATTCACAATGTGTGAAATGACCATTCACATGGATGACCATTCACATAAATATGCGTTGAGCATTCACATAATTTTTAAGGACACAGAAAGTATGAATGTATGTGAAATTCATATATCATGTGTATAACATTAATTTAAACATGGTTATGAGAAAAAAATTTTAAAAAAAGTTTTTTAAGGTTGGTACCTTCGGGTGCACTTGATTTCAAGAGGTACTTTTTTGAACCTGACTCTATATATATATATATATATATATATATATATATATATATATATATATATATATATATATATATATATACATATACTACACACACACACATATATATATATATATATATATATATATATATATATATATATATATATATATATATATATATATATATATCCAAATGACTATTTTAAATTTATTTTATCATTAAAAGGATATAATATTATTTTCTGCATTAATTTATTATTGAGTAACTAAACTACCATCTTAAACCCCAACAAAACTAAACAAATAAATAAACAAATATCATTTTCTAATTTAAATAATAAATTAATTAAGAAAATGATATATTATATTTATTTTAAATAATAAAATAAATGTAAAATTGTCATTTGGATAAATACCGTGAGATTTAAAAGTTTAGACGGGTATCAATTTCTTTCACACAAAAGGCGCCATCCATCCTTGTGAGAAACCTACTACCTCCTCACCAGGACAGATGCAAATGCAATGATCGAGGTTCAAGACCCAAGCAGTATTGATTGAATTTGCACCAAAGAAATAACCATTTGAATACATAAACTTTAAGGCATATGCTTCGATTTCAAAAGTCACACTAACTTTCAGCATAGAATTACATTTAACAACCCTAATTTAACTTAAAAGATACAAACTTGCAGATATATCAAGAACAAAAGGAAAAAGGATCAAAAGTTACCGATATACCACAGCCAATCTTCCTACGAATTATTGTTGGGTTTGGAAAGATAAACCCGAGACTTGAATAATTTATCCCCGATTCTAAATCCTGGCATGACCATCAGCTCAACTTTACACCTTTCATTCTCCTTAACCAAAGAGCCCTTATCATCCTTGCACCCCTCGATACTCTCCATATAATCATCCGAAAACTCACTTCCTCGTTTGACTACAAACATTTCACTCTCGGGCACTGAAGCTGTGATCCCTTGTAGAAGCCAGACCCACCTTGCCATTTTCACGAATAATTGGTAGAACGGTGTTATTGGATGCCTTCCACTAGACACGAATTTCCTCTGATCCAAATTTCCAAAGAACGAAGCTTCTATCCTTGGATGAACTATTAAAAGGTACTTGGTTCTACAGAATTTGGCAAAATTACTGGCTGGATCTTCTATTAAAACATCAACGGGGTCGTTAAACCGCAAGACATCATCAACATTGTGGGACGCCAAGGAAAATCCATAGAACATTCTCCTTGAAATGTAAGCTTCGAATGCATATTTCTTATGAGATCTAACAGAGTACACAACCGAATCCTGGATTGAGTTTGCTGCTTCATCAAGATCCCATCCTGAAGCCTTCATCAAGGCAATTAATGGCTTAGCAAAACCATGAATGCCCTTTGAAACCTCCTTAACAACATTCTCAACGGCCATCAAATTCAATTGCTTTATCGCTTCTGTTTTTCTATGCTTAATCTCTTCCGCTAACGCCCTGTTTTTCCCATCTAAATCACAAAGTTCTCTCTTCAGATGACTTAATTCGATATCTTTTTTCTTAGATTGAGCCTTTAGCCTTTCCAACGACCGCTCCTCGACCTTAGTTTCGGCTCGTAAAACCATCAAACAAGCTGATAGAGACTTTGATCTCTGAAACTGCTTCTCTTTAAATGCTCGTCTAACCTTACACAATCCGTCAAGATTGGAAAACACAAGTTCATCAGCGGCTCGAATCTTATCTGGATCATAAGGAATATGAGCTTCCTGAAGCTGAACGTATGCCAATTTTAGTTCAGACACAATATCAAACAGCTTCAAGATCTCATCATGACCAGACCAATTGCTTTTACTACATACCTCCACCAGATCAGGAAAAACTTTTGCACACTGGGGATCGGTTTTTGTAACCACATCAACACATTCCTTCACATCATTAAATAAATCATCCTCTTGGTACTGAAAATTATTAGGGTTTTCGGAGGAGAATACCCCAATCGACCTAAACTTACAAACTTTCGCAAATTTGGAAACGATTTCCGATATGTTTGATGAAGCTTTTGTAGGATTAACTGCACCTTCCATCCCTAAAACAAAACCTAATATCAAATCTTATTATTCTAAGAATCTACAAACATTCATATTTCCTTTTCAAAGAAACAGAATATTCATAAAGTGAGAGGGAAAGCGAGAATCCTTTCGTCTTTTGAGCATCATATTGTTCCCTTTCATCTCATCCCAAACCCTAACTTCACCGAATAAAGGCGCCAAACACGAAAACAAACAGAATAACAACAAAGTTTAATCTTCTATAAAAGGCTAGCTCTCGAACCAGATTCTAGATTATATACATCAATGGAAGGCTTACCGGCGACGGCAGAATGCACCAACAAAGGTCTAGCAAATCTGAAAACGGAAAGCACGAAATCTTTAGATCAGTCAGAGCCGAATTACTACCGTTGCAAGGTTTCTGAAGAAAGAAGTGGTGTGTTAGTGTTAGTGTGTGTGAATGGAAGTGCAGTGATGGTTGGGAAGTGTGTATAGTGGGTGAAGGAGGAGATGGATTCAGAGCTTTGGAAGAGCGAGCTTCTGACTGTACGGTGCAGAGAGAGAGAGAGAGAGAGAGAGAGATGCCGCAATATTTTGAATTTTTGTGTTTTGTTTCAGTAGGAATAGAGGACTGATTTTGAAACTCTTTTATTTTACAAGGGCAAATCTATAAAAATAAAACTATTTTTCATTATGATCAATGTTGTTACACGACGGATTTTGTGATCCTTTTCGATGGATAATGTTATATATTTTTATTTTCGTATTTATTTATAAGTTGTATTTTTATTATATTACTAATTATTTGTCCATGTATTTATTATATGTGATATATTTATAAAATAATTCTCTTTAAAATACATATGAAATTAAATTAGTATATTACAATAATAAGTTTTTAATAATTAAATACTAATATTAAAACTCAATGAATAAATTATCTAAATGATATAGAGTATAAAATTAAAATATATAATATACGAATAAATAAAAATTTTACTTAATGGAATAGAAGGTTAAAATAATAGATTTTTAACTATATATATAAGTTTATTAAATGTTTTAATTAATATGAAAATAAAATATCATAAATAGTTTTTAAAAAAATTAGAATTATTAACTTTCATTAATATTATAATAGAATTTATGGTAATAAAATAGGTGGGAAAACGAAATTGAGATGTCACGAGAGAGTGACATGTGTCAAATTTATTTTGCTTTATTAATAGATATAGATAGATATATAAATTGTATTTGATAAATAAATTTTTAATATTGTTTTTATCAGTTATGTTTTATTTTTGTTTTTATTAGGTAATTACTTTTTTTGTTTTTAATAAATATTAACTTGTAAATAATATATAATTATTAAAATTCCTTGCGTAACTATTTTACACGGACTATAAAAATTAAAGATTTTCAAAACTTGAGACTAGCTAAAAAATCTGACAAATTATTAAGAATCAAACTAGATGGTACATGTTGTGATATAGTTCGTCAGTTTTAACAAAGGGCTAAGAATGAATATTTAACAAAGTATAAGGGGTGATAATGCATCAATGTGGATAGATCAATTGCCTTCTCTGAGGCAGTGTCCGTGTGTCAGTATCAGGCTTTTGAATTTTGATTCCCACGAGGCTATTCCCGTTCGTTGTTGGCTCCATGCCTCACGTGCTACGTCGTCGTTTTGCGATTCAAGTGATATCAAGGAACACAAGAAGTAGAATTTGACCGTATACAATAATTTTTATATTTATATAAAATGAGTAATTTATTCTTATTAATATTTTTATTATTTTTATATTTTATCTTATTATATTAGTCATTTTACATAAAACTGTTGTGTATGACAAATTTCTGTTCTAGTATAGTTTTTTGTTGTCTTAAATTTAACAATTAATATAAACTAATAAATAAATTAAAATTTTTAATTATTGTTGGGATAAATTGTGACCCTAAAACCGAAGGTTTTTTCGAAATAATAAAAAAATCCGATTCAGCCAACCTTAAAATCAGAACGGTTTTTCGTATCAGTTTTTTGGTTTCGAAATTTTTAGAACACCCCTAGTTACCACCAAATTTTCGTTGAAAAAAATTCTAACAAAAAACAGATTTTAACAAATAAATTAACAAAAAAATATGGATTTTAATCATAAAATACAGACACTGAGTTCGCTAGAGATAATGTTCTATCAGAGACAAATATTGGTTAGGAGATCACAACCGATTCATCATGTTGTAAGTTGATTTTTGTTTTTTGAAAAAAAAAAACCTTATTTTGATACGTTTTAATCAATTGATGCTTTTTATATAATAAAAAATAATTGAACGTTTTAATCGCAAAATGATCCAACTTTAGGGTTTTTAGTGTAAATTTCCCTACTAAAAATATACATCTATCTATTCTATTATAAGAGTAACGAGATGCCACATGGCACTTTGATAAAGCGCCACTTGGCTTCGCATGTAATTGACACGTGTCCCTTCCTATTCTTTTTCAAAAAATTTTAATTTTTTTTCCATTTAATTAGTTGAAAATGTTGACCGGCTTTATCTTTTTTCCATTTAATTAGTTGAAGAAGTTGATGTTTTATCATCCCTCTCCTCCATATGCGAAATTTGACTAGCTTTATCCTCTCTCTCTATATTAAATTTTTTTTTTTCTTCCATTTAATTAGGTGAACGTTGACTGGGTTTATCTTCCCTCTCCATATTCAAAATTTTTTTTTCCGTTTAATTAGTTAATCAATTTGACGTTTTATCCTCCCTCTCCATATGCGAAAGTTGAATCTGTTGCTAGGGTTCAACTTTGATAAAGCGCCACTTGGCTTCGCATGTAATTGACACGTGTCCCTTCCTATTCTTTTTCAAAAAATTTTAATTTTTTTTCCATTTAATTAGTTGAAAATGTTGACCGGCTTTATCTTTTTTCCATTTAATTAGTTGAAGAAGTTGATGTTTTATCATCCCTCTCCTCCATATGCGAAATTTGACTAGCTTTATCCTCTCTCTCTATATTAAATTTTTTTTTTTCTTCCATTTAATTAGGTGAACGTTGACTGGGTTTATCTTCCCTCTCCATATTCAAAATTTTTTTTTCCGTTTAATTAGTTAATCAATTTGACGTTTTATCCTCCCTCTCCATATGCGAAAGTTGAATCTGTTGCTAGGGTTCAACTTTGATAAAGCGCCACTTGGCTTCGCATGTAATTGACACGTGTCCCTTCCTATTCTTTTTCAAAAAATTTTAATTTTTTTTCCATTTAATTAGTTGAAAATGTTGACCGGCTTTATCTTTTTTCCATTTAATTAGTTGAAGAAGTTGATGTTTTATCATCCCTCTCCTCCATATGCGAAATTTGACTAGCTTTATCCTCTCTCTCTATATTAAAATTTTTTTTTCTTCCATTTAATTAGGTGAACGTTGACTGGGTTTATCCTCCCTCTCCATATTCAAAAATTTTTTTTCCGTTTAATTAGTTAATCAATTTGACGTTTTATCCTCCCTCTCCATATGCGAAAGTTGAACCTGTTGCTAGGGTTTCGATTTGTATCCTTATCAGCTTATGCATTTGAAGATAATCCCGATTGTAATTTTAATATTCTATCAATTTCATATCTTTCTATCTATACTATTAAAATAGTAATTATACTCAATTCTGATGAAGCCATGTGTCATCACCATGAATCGACACATGACATTTACATGTTTTAAAAATAATAAAGAAATTTAAATTATATCTATTAAAATATAATAAAATCTACTTTTGAATTCAAATCAAATCAAATAAAATCTAATACTCTACTAACTTATTAATTATTATAATATAATATAATAAAAGTTTTAAAATATATAAGAAAATAATTACTATTCATATATATTTAGAAATATATAAAATTGATAGGTTATAATAATTAATAATATCATTCTTTTATACTTTTTGTTTTAAAAAAATATTTATACTTTTATCTTTTAATTCATTATATTTTATATGTATTAAAAATATCCGCGTAATACGCGGGTAATAAACTAGTTTTTACATTAAAGTAATATGTAGCTCTCGTAAAATCACGTAATATTTAAGATCCTAATTTCAATTTTATTGATAAAATAAAGTAATTTTATAACTGTCATCGTTAATGACATCGGAATGGGATTCCCTTTTTTTTTCTTTGTCAAAGTCCCACAGATTATTGGAACCCAACGCCCCCCAAGTTGGAAATAAGTCGATCATTATTTTGTTAGTGTATCAGGTTATGAAAATAATGTAAAATATCTCAATTTGGTTTTTTGAGCTTTAGTAATATCTCTCTTTCAAAAAAAAGAAAAAAAAAATCAAGCGGAAGGATTTATTTTAGCGATTTTTATGTAAAAAAATCATTAGGTTCTCTTTTTTTTTTTTCTTATCAACTCTCGTAATTACTTTTCCTACTCATAAATTGTTCAACTAAAATTAACCGGTTTAAAATGAGTTCAAACCAATGTGTTATTCATGAAAAGACCCAGTGTTTAAAATCGTATTTTACGAGGTAAACATGATGACGTATTTTTAAATATGTTGTTTAAATAAGGGTTTATTATGAAAAAAACCAACATGTTTTCACGTTTTTTGCGTTTTCGTCCCTTCATGTTTTTTTTTTTTCCATAAAAAACCTCAATTTATTCTTTTCTTATTGGTTTAGTGAAATTTGGACATTAGAACCCGCTTTTTCAAGTTTTTAAAACCCCGTTCACAAATTATAACCGGGGTCTAATGTCCAAAATTTCACTAAACCAATAAGAAAAGAATAACATGAGGTTTTGTATGGAAAAAGATAACATGGAGGGACGAAAACACAAAAAACGTGAAAACATGTTGGTTTTTTTATAATGAACCATTTAAATAAATTAAAATATGAATGTGAAGATTATTTTTAGCGTAAAAAAATATAAACCACAAAAATTCTCAAACTTCCCGGCGCCAAATGCTTGAATTTGAGTCCTTAAATTTATGTGCCAACAAAAAACCGAACAATCAAATCTGTTCCAAATCCAGAACCCAATTGATCTCTCTGCTCCTCCCCAATTATCTTGAACACGGCCACCAATTCCGATCCGATCTCTGGTGTCGGTTTAGGCGATGCCAGAGATCGACAATCATGCGTCCCCGGCCAACCCATTGTTCGGAAAATATGAGATCGGAAGACTCCTTGGCTGCGGCGCCTTCGCCAAGGTCTATCATGCCAAAGACATAGTCACCGGCCAGAGCCTCGCAGTCAAGGTAATCAACAAACAAAAAATCACTCATAATTCCAGTCTCATGTCTAACATCGAGCGTGAGATCGATATCATGCGCAGGCTCCGCCATCCCAACATTGTTAAATTGTACGAAGTTTTAGCTACGAAAACCAAAATCTATTTCGTGATGGAGTTTGTTAAAGGTGGTGAGTTGTTTGCCAAGGTTGCAAAGACTCGTTTAAGCGAATCGCAGAGCCGGAAGTACTTTCAGCAATTGATCTCCGCAATCGGATATTGCCATTCTCGTGGTGTTTATCACCGAGATCTGAAACCAGAGAATCTCCTAATCGATGAGAATGGCAATTTGAAGGTATCGGATTTCGGTTTAAGTGCTGTTACCAGTCAGATCCAAGATGATGGTTTGTTACACACGTTGTGTGGTACACCGGCTTACGTTGCACCAGAGATCCTGACAAAGAGAGGATACAATGGGTCGAAGGCAGATCTGTGGTCGTGCGGCGTCATTTTATTCGTGTTGACGGCTGGATACTTGCCCTTCAATGATGCAAATCTCATGATGCTGTATAAGAAGATCTACAAAGGCGAATATCATTTCGCGAAATGGATGTCTGCAGATCTTCGGCGACTATTGGCTCGTCTCATGGACACAAATCCGGAGACGAGGATCACGATTGACGACATCACACGTAATCCGTGGTTCAGGAAAGGAAGCAAAGGAGCAAAAGTTTACGAATGTGAGGACGAAGAGTTTCTCGTGTCACCTGAACATAATGCTAGAACGACGGCATTAAACGCTTTTGACCTTATCTCGTTTTCCTCCGGTTTAAACCTCTCACCTTTCTTTGATAACTATAATAACCCATCGGATCAAGGTGAAAAACTGGTGGTCGCGGGACCTCCGGAGGAAGTTATCGACAAGATTCATGAAACCGTGAGGGAGGAGAACGTGAGGATCAAGAGGCGAAAGGAATGGGGTGTGGAGTTGGTATGGCAAAACGGTAAATTTGTGATCGGGTTGGAGGTTTTTCGGTTAACGGAACTAGTGGTGGTGGTGGAAGTTCGGAGTAGAGGCGGAGGTGCAGAGTTGTACGAGGAGTTTTGGAAGAACAGGATCAAGCCGGAGCTGCTCCAGCGACATCGCCCATCGGGAAGCTCAGGTAGCCAGCAACTATAGACTTGACGCTGGGGACACATGTTGAGCATCTTTACTTGTCAAAATAAAAGAAAAATCTAAGAAAATAAACATTTTTCGCCCTAAAAATATGAATAGAAACTAAAATGTGAAAAATGGAAGTAGAGAGAGCTTCAGCACCGTGGATACGTAGGATAGGTCATAGAAGCTTTTACCGTCTCAAATTAAGGTAGGGTTTCTTAGGTCTTTCCACAAACAAACTATCATAATGCTCGCAATCTGTATAGAATATATCGAGAGTCCATTCAGTTGGTTCACGTGTTCAAGCTCATGTTTTGAGTTCATGTGTATATATAAGCAAGAAAGTAAATCTACTCGAGTTTTTTTGTGCGTGTGCGTGTGTGAGCTTTGCATTATATTATTCATACAGCGTTTATCTCGAAAACAAATGAACATAAGTGGAGAATGGTCACAAAGATGCTATGATTTATGTTCACATAGACATGAATATCATCACTTAGGATAATATAAATTCAGTTTACACAAAATATATAATTACAAAGAACCTGAATTTAGTATTAAATATATTTCCTATAATCCTACTAAATCGTCACATTGCACAAGTATATATCTAGCCATGTTAGAAAAAAATGAACAGGTAAGTTATGAGTTTCAATTATGAGACTGGAACAAAAATGGAATATCCATGTTCCAAAAATTCATATCCAGGGAACTAAAAAGCAGAAACAGTGTATGTTTGATAGGAAGCTTTTGAGTTTTGGCAGCTCAAGTTTTGTTCTTGAAAAAACAAGCTTCTCTTGTAATAAAAACTTTGTTTTTTTGAAATAGCTTTAGCTTTTATTTTGAAAAAAAAAAAAAAACTACTACAGAAATTTCGTTTATTTAACAAAAGACTCCAACTACAATCAAAAGCATAAAGCTCCAACTAACACTGGCTACTAAGCTTAGGCTAATTTTCCCATTCACCTAATCTGTTGGATAAAGTAGATATACCAAGTAAGGTCGTATGACAAACTCACATGCAATTATCATTGTTTGATATAAAAACCTATAGATATAACACAATCACACAAGCTAAAGGGAAACAAAATATAAATATTTACAAATACTAGTTACCTGGAGCGTTGGAAATGTATGTAGCTCAGGGTAACTGATCCTGCTGTGGTGGTGGTGGTGGTGGTGGTGGCGGTGGCGGTGGCGGCTGTAGTTGCTCTGTTTGTATCGGCTGGTCAGGTTGTTGTGGGGGTGCTTGTTCCTCGGGTTGCCATGTCCAAACTATATCTTGGAGTCCAGGCCTTAAACCCTCATTTAGCACCTTCTGATACTCCAATGTATCTCCGTTAGATTTCTTCACCTCAACCATATGGAAGGAGTCAGTGAGCTCGAATATCTCGGCATCGATTGACAAAATTCCTTTTCTACCCTCCTTCACTGCCTCCAGTTTCAACAATCCAGCTTCTCTTTTACTGATCTTCATCTTCACAAGTTTAGCAACTTCTTCCAGTTTAGAGATGATAACAGAGGCAGGTCTCCATGAAGTAAATCTTGCTTCTTTCTTTTGTCGTGGTTCTTCAAACAATGCAGTCAAGTCAAACCCTGGAGAGAGGGCAATAATGTCGAATGCGTTCAAGTTTTGAGGTCTCATTACTTCCCGTTTCTCCTCGGAGGAACCTGAAGCTTTATCAGAACTTGTAGGAGGAACTGACTCCTTGTTTTCAAGGTCGTTTCTTGGTTTTCTGGCATTTGTCCCCTTTTTAAACCACGAATTTTCCTTAATTTTGGCAATTGTGATTCTGTAGGTGGGATTTGGATCCAGCATTCTTATTAGTAACCGTTTTACCTCTTGCGGAAACCAATTTGGGCATTTAAAATCTGCCTTGCCTATCTTTCTATACATTTCCATCAAATTTGAATGATGGAATGGAAGATAACCGGTTAACAGCACGTACAGGATCACCCCACATGACCAGATATCAGCTTTGTCCCCATCATAGCCTTTCCTATTAATAACCTCAGGTGCTACATAGGCAGGGGTCCCACAAGTAGTGTGAAGCAGCCCATCCTGATGCTTAGATTCAGCAAGAGCGCTTAACCCGAAATCAGAGACCTTCAGATTGTCATTTTCATCCAGGAGTAAGTTCTCAGGTTTTAGATCTCGATGATAGACCCCTCTGCTATGGCAAAAATCAACAGCATTGATCAACTGCTGGAAATATTTACGAGCAATGTGTTCCTTCAGCCTTCCCTTGGACACCTTGTCGAAAAGCTCACCACCTTTAGCATATTCCAAGGAAAAATATATCTTGGTTTTGGTGGCCATGACCTCATAAAGCTGTAAAACATTAGGGTGTTTCACAAGCCTCATAATAGAAATCTCTCTCTTGATCTGATTAACAAGCCCGACCCTCAAAATCTTCTCCTTGTCTATTACTTTAATCGCCACACCCTGGCCTGTTCTCAAATTCCTACCATAGTAAACCTTTGCGAAGGTCCCTTGGCCGAGTAATCTTCCTAATTCATATCTTTCCATCAGAACACTCCCTTTAGCGTTCGTATTCATCATTAGATCCTACAACACAAAATGAAAAGACCTACCCTTGATGCACTAATGTAGAAAGAACTTTACTAACAAAGCAGTTCAACTGTCTTTGCACATATCATGCACCAAAAAGCACCCGTTAAGTAACCTCCAGTTGTACAGAATTTAGAAAACTGGACACAATGTAGCCAGTCTCATCAAGAATAAAGATGGTGAGTTTAAAAGAGGCAGAATCACAATGGACTTCACAAGAAGGCTTCAGCACCTTCACGCACATCTTTTAGCATTCCCTGGCCTCCCTTTGGAAAATTAACAAGATAAAGGTAAAGATATAAACATGCTTGCAGATGAAGGGACTCTCTAGGAGTTAAGGAGCAAACAAAGCCACAGAGGTAAATGATGAATACCCCCTAGTCCCAAACCTGAACATCAGTACTTAGGATGGAAAATGTTTAGACTTCTAAAACAATAAATCAACAAATATCATGTCAGATTTAGTTGAATACACCTTCAAATCATACACAGAAATGCAAACTAATTTGCAAACCATGTAGTTCATTGACTTTGTAGACCATTGTAGCTACAAACTAATCTTGTAAATGTACAAAACAAAAACTATGCTCTGCGAGTTTCAGCAGACCTTTGATTTCATTTAATGGTAGTAAGAATGTTACCTTAATTTCTAGAGATCAAGATTCATCGAAGGCGGGACAACTTTTCTACAGTAAGATACCTACTCACGACGATTTATTTACTACTTCTTCTCAAAAACTAATACACAAAACCAGTTTATGAAGCTATAAAAACGAATTCTCTGTAAGTAATGGTTCATTGTTACTCAATTACATAAACAATCACCGTTTTTCTACCTTTAGCTCCCCTCTTTGCATCCACCGTTGAGAGAAAGAAGGTTTTTAACAAGCAGATCACAATTGTATCAAACGAGTACATATGCGGCGGATTCGACGAGGCAAATCGCGAGATTTTCATGATTACAAAAAACTCAGATTCAATCGCAAACAATTCAATTGGAAGATAGTGATAGGAATCAAATTTACCTGATCTACTTGTGGAGCTAGAACTGTGCAGAAGGAGAGACAAATAGGATCGATTTGAATGAATCTTAAATTTTGGTGATGTGTACTAAGAGAATCTGAGAATTGTTGGTCAAAATCGAATTCAAATGGCATACGGCGACCATAGAAAATTAGAAATGTAAAAGTGGCGAAGGAAATGTTCTCCCGACTGCCAACTTACGATACTTACGGTGGGGGTGAGGGTCTATCACTTTAATCGAGTATAATTGTATGATGAATCGACGGGTCCCGAATATTCTTCCTTTATGTAGATTTAATTAATTTATATAATATTCTTTTTAATCAACCCATTACAACTAATTTCTTTTTACTTACTCCTAAATTTATGACTTTTGTCCATTTAAACTCTCAAATCAACGATCTTTATAACATCTGGTTCTGATGCCTTTAAGTCAAAAGCCTTTTGGTAACCCATTACAACTAACTAATACAAGTGTTTTACATTTTCTTTTCTGCTTTTTTTTTTTTTTTTTTTTTTTTCCTCGTTTTGAACATTTTTTATTTTATCATATTCAATTTGAATTTTATTTATTTCATACGGAGGTATTAAATTGATAGGTTTTCTAATGACATATATAAACAATAAAATGTGACTGTATTCATAGGCGGATTTAGTTAGTTAATACCACTGTCACATGATACCGATAAATTTTATCGACGATATGTAAATAAATCAACATAATTGACGCCTATTATTTTAGATGATATTCGTAAAATCAATATAATTAATGTGATTGTATTCATAAGCGGATCTAGTTAGTTGCTACCACGTTTCAGCAGACCATTGATTTCATTTAATGGTATCACGATGTATTTAGATAATATTTGTAAAATCAAAATAATAAATATATTTTACACCTATTATTTCATATTTTGACAAAGTAACACGGATGAAAAATGTTTCTAGTTTCACCACTGATTGTATTTTATATTTTTGTCCTTTTTGTTCATAATACAGTATTAACAAATTTATGTTTTATAAGATTATATTTATTTTAAAATCCATATAAACATTAAGTTTTATGTAAGTATAAAATTTCAAATTATATTGATTAAATATATATTAATTTAGAAATAAAAAATTTAAAAACAATGTTAAAAAAAGTAATTATTGTTTACAATTTTTTAAAAAGATAGATAAATAATATATATGACAAATAACTGTACTTTTGTTTTATTTTTTTAATAAGAACTAACATTATATGGTTTAATTTTAAGTTTACGTACATTTTATCTAACCTATTAATATATTAAAAATTACTCACGTAATACGTGAGTTTTAAACTAGTTTTAGTATAAACATGTAATAATATAATTTAAGAAGCAAAACTATATAAAATTCTTTTATATTTATACCGTAATATTATTGTCTATTTCATGTGTCATTATAGTCACATGAATTGTTTTCATTCTAGGCAAAGTCGCTATCCTTTAAAATTTTGTCGTACATAGATTATTGGTTGTCTGTATAAATGGTTTCATAAATTAATACTATATGTGAAATCCGAATAAAAACAAAGTATTATTTACTCACAGGTTGTATCGAGAATGAAGTGAAATCAATATCCATATATAACATAAAAATATTTAATCAATCATAACATACTTTCATTCTGACGCAACGTGTGAGCAAATAATATTTATAAATACTTATGTTTATGAGTTGTAACTTGTTTCGGTTCCTAATTAACTTATTTTGATTGTCGGTTTCGTTCCATTCGGTCTGATCTGATCTGGTCCAGTTATATTTTTCTTAAACTGAAAAAAATGGGAACTAAACCGAATTAGTACTGAATTATTATCATTTTCTCCGATTCTAAGTCCTAAGTGTCATTATTTTCAGGTTTTGTAAGACCCAACTTTTATCAAGGATCTTATCAAGGTCCCAGTTGTGCAATAAAATATCTACACAAACTAAGATAAAATTAAAGACATGAAATAAAATTATTGTAAATCAAATTGTAATTTAGTACAAGGTACATGTCAACTATAACTATTACAACATCTTTTATCACGTCAACAACTATCCAAAATCCCAACGCTTGTAATTATATGTTAAGTACCGTAAAATATTGTTGAGTAGTGGTCTAAGAACTTCGAGCTTCAAAAGGTCTAAACCTAAGAACTTGGTCCAGCATGTGCTTTACATAATACTGTAATAATCATTAAGCAACAACCGTAAGCAATGACTTTGTGACTTTATAGATTTAACAGTGTACAAACATTTATAATAAACGGATAACCTTTAAGACTTAAGGAAACATGTGATTTAACAGTTGGTCACGGTTCTTCGTTGGTGAGACATAGCCTAAGGAATTGAACGATGGCAAACCCAAACAATCACATTTTGTGGGGATCAATCACACATTGACTAGTCACCTGTAAAGAAACTCGGATGACATCGGAGTAAGTATCATCTACAAGTTTCGTTTGAGCAAATAAGAATAAACATAATATTGGGAAATTAAAACGAATAGTTCCAACTTATTGAATTATATCTATGATGGCATATAGAAAGGTAGATATGTGATAGGACATAAAAGGATTTGTAGTCGTTATAGGTGATGGTACTTGAATGTATTATCTGATTTTTGATTGTGTTACTTGAATTTTGATTTAACAGAAATGGAAGAGAGTACACTCTATGGGAGTAAGATCAAGCACATGGAAGTACTCCAAAATGAAGATCGATGCATTTTCTGTTAAGAAGTAATTAATGATTGTGTATTTTTTTTTTCAAAATGAATTTTGATGTCATTTAACTATGATATTAGTTACTATTGTTTAGATCGTAAAAACATATGCACTAAAAATGATTTTAGTATTAATTTAAAAAATATAAAAGGGGAATCTATTTAGACATCATGATGAGCAGGGACGGGCCCATAGTATTGGGGTAGGGGTCAAACGATCCCGATAAATTTTTTATTTTACGTATTATATATATAATCGAAAAATTTTCGACCCCTATGATTTTTTAAGTTCGACCTCAATATCATTGCTAGTTTTTATAAATTTTAAAAAATTTTGTTACAAAATCTAAAAAAATATACCCAAACCTAATAGTTAAAACATAACTTTTTATAAATTTTTTAAGTTTGACATTGATATACTTGTTAGTTTTTAATTGATTATAAAATTCTTTTTTAGTTTTATTGTTACTTGCTTGTAGCTTTGTTGTTTTAGTTTTTTAGATATTTTGATTATTGTTTGTTTAAGACTTTAAGTGTTTAACATTTAACACAAAGTTACATTTGTTTAATTTTTTATTTCATTAGACAATATGAATTGATTTTTGAAAAGAAAATTACCAAGATTATAATATTTCTCCATAAATTTCACAAGTATTTGCGCACTTCAATTGATGATTAATGGTTAGATGACTGTTGCATTTGCACCATAGATAGAGAATTATTTATCAATGTTTAGGATGATGATGTAATAATTAATGACGTTGTAACATTTACGTATTTATTTTATTATTTAATCAATATAAACCGACCCGAACTTTTGAAATGTGAAAAATTTTATACAATCACAAACATTCGTACTGTCGTAGCAGGATAAATTTCGACCCCTATAAAAAAAATTTCTATATCCACCACTGATGATGGGGTAAAAAAAGGGTTAGGTTGATTGAAAAGTGAAATGATAAAATCTGTCATTTTTCTATTGGCTAACTATTTATAAAAAAACTGATTTATAATAATATAGTAATACTTATGGGATAAAAATGAACATTTATGGGGTGAGAATAATACAAAATTTAGATTTCAGGTCACCTATCGTCAATCTAAGAGAAAGAGCACCTATAAGTCGTCCACCACAAACACTCACTTCAAAGTTGATGCAAGAAAGAGATTGATTGATGTGCGTATCAAACTTCAAATGTCTATCCCTTTACAAACCTCCACAATCAATCCTCGGTTACATTTTATTGACACTAGACAACAAATTCTTAACCACAAATCAATTCCAACAAATCCACTGTCAAATCCTCACAAATGGTCATCTCGTTTCCACTCCCCTCATCATCACATTCTTACGTTGCTGCTACCGTTCTCGAAACCCCAGTTACGTATCACAGATTTTGTACAACTTACCAGCATCAATTTCAAAAGCTTCACTCTGGGGTTCCATGATGAAAACGTCTTTAGAATCTAATAACCTGTCAGATTTCTTCACGTTTTACAATGCAATGATGTGGTGTCGAAGTTATAATACAAACAGTCCTGGTGTTGGCATGTTTGCTTCGGTTTTTCAATATGGTGCGAAAGTTGGTGAGTCGCAATTGGGGCGATTGTTTCATTGTGTTGTAGTCAAGTGGGGTTTTGATTCTGATGTAGTTTTGCAGACTGGGTTGCTCGATTTTTATGCAAAAATTGGATATTTGACAAGTGCCAAGAAGGTGTTTGATGAAATGTCACGAAGAGATGTGGTTGCTTCTAATGTTATGATTTCAGTACTTGGGAGGCATGGATTTGTTGAGGATGCGCGGGTTCTATTTGATAGTATGTCGGAAAAGGATTCGTATAGTTGGAATTCAATGATATCTTGCTATTTCAAGGCAGGTGATATTGTTTCTGCACGGATTTTATTTGATAGAAATCCTGTAAAAAATACAGTCTCTTGGAATATCTTGATTGATGGTTATGGTAAATCAGGTTATTTAAGCAATGCTGATAATTTGGGAGATTTCGTAACACTTTATAACAGATTCTGGTGTGATAATGAGTGTCCCAATCAAAGTGTACTTTCATTGATTCTTCAATGTTGTGCCGGTGTATGTGCCACTCAACTAGGGAAATCGCTTCACTCCCTGATATTCAAGTGGAATTTTAATAACGACGTGATATTACAAACTGGGTTGCTGGACTTTTATGCAAAGGCCGGAGATTTAAGTTCTGCAAAGAGGGTGTTCGATGAAATGCCTCAAAGGGATATTGTGGCTAATAATGCAATGATTTCAGCATTTAGCAAGCATGGGTTTATCAAAGACGCTCAAAATCTGTTTGATGGTATGCAGGAAAAGAATTTGGTTACTTGGAATTCCATGATCACTTGCTATTCCAAAATAGGTGATGTTTATGCAGCTCGCTTCATCTTTGATTGCAATCCCATCAAAGACGTTGTCTCTTGGAATGCAATGATAGATGGTTACTGCAAAGTCGGCAATCTTGGTTGCGCTGAAGAATTGTTTAACAAAATTGGTAACCTGAAAAATTCGGTTACGTGGAATACGATGATTGGTGGACTTGTTCAGTGTAAGGAGTTCCGGAGAGCATTACGTTTGTTTGATCGCATGCAAGCCGAGAGCGTGAAACCAACTGAAGTAACCATGGTTAGCTTGTTATCCGCATGTGCTCATCTCGGAGCCTTGGATATGGGTGAATGGATTTATGGTTACATTAAAACGAATAAACTTAAGATTGACGTTGTTTTAGGAAACGCTCTTATCGACATGTATTGCAAGTGTGGAAGTATAGCAGCTGCTCTAGACGTTTTCAAGAAACTTCAAGCGAAGAACATATACTGTTGGAACTCCGTTATTGTAGGATTAGCGATGCATGGTTATGGTAACGAAGCAATCAGTTATTTCCTTTCCATGGAGAAGGAAGGGATAAATCCCGATGGGGTCACTTTCGTTGGGCTTTTATGTGCTTGTAGCCACTCGGGATTAATCTCCGAGGGCCGAACATATTTTTCTCAGATGCCAAGCATTTATGGTGTCGAGCCAGGAATTGAACACTTTGGATGTATGGTTGACCTTTTAGGTCGATCCGGTTTGCTCGTAGAAGCACTTGAACTCATAACTACGATGCCGTTAAAGCCAAATGCTGTAGTTTGGGGAAGCTTGCTTCGATCATGTCATATACACAAGGATAGTGAACTCGGAGAACAGGTTACTCAACGGTTGCTCGAGTTGGACCCTTGTGACGGAGGGAATTACGTTTTCTTGTCTAATTTATATGCTTCATTGAGTCGATGGAAGGATGTTGATAGATGTCGGAAGTTAATGGTAGAGCGAGGAGTCCAAAAGGTACCTGGATGCAGTTCGATTGAAGTCAACCACGAGGTACATGAATTTGTGGCGGGAGATAGCTCACATCCTCAATTCCTGCAAATTAATGCGTTTTTGGTTGATATCGGAAAGAAACTAAAAGATGAAGGGTATGAGCCTGATACCGGTTCTGTGTTCCATGATATAGACGATGAGGAAAAAGAGGGCTCGGTTAGCTATCACAGCGAGAGGATTGCAGTCGCTTTCGGGCTTATGAGCACCGCTCCTGGAAAGGAGATACGAGTGGTGAAGAACCTAAGAACTTGCAACGACTGTCATAGTGCTATAAAGCTTATATCAAAGATATATAAGAGGGAGATAATTATGAGGGACCGCAATCGTTTCCATCATTTCAAAAATGGGGTTTGTTCATGTAAGGATTATTGGTGACCAATGTGTATAATGCCTTTGCAACCCTACAATTTGTTAAACTTGAAGCGTTACGTGCGTAAAAGAACATACAAACTTACGTTCGGTTAACATTTACTTCATCCAGATTGTGCTTCCATTCCTAGAAGAACTTTGAATCTTTCTATTATGTGTACTTCGCAAATGGATGGTTAAAAACCTTAACTCAGAAACCGTATACGATCTTTGAATCAATTACAGTTACCAACCTACTTGAAACATGAATGAATTCACATCAACTTAAAGGAAAGATAACAAATCTGGAAAGAGTTTATGTAAACAAACTGATCACGAAAAGAATGTCAACATATTCTTGGGCGGCTGATATATTCATCCGTATTCTCTTATATCTCTACCAGAACTCAGAGGTTGTTTGTTTACTTCTTAATGGAACCATTAAGAAGTTCATTCAAGGTTAAATGATCTCTTAATGATTCCATTAATAGGTAAACAAACATCACCTCAGAAAGGAGCAGTCAGCAAAAAAACATATGCAACCCACTGAGACGTAATGGCATCTCAAATTCATTTATCAAATTCCCAGAGAACACCATTTCCATCCTCTGCAACGGGAAAAGACATACGTTAGTACTCGATACCATAACATAAATTTTATCGCCGACAGACCAATAGACCATACATTTTTCTCATCAGGAATAAGAAGGAATATATCCACAAGTAACATTTTCTTAGGAAGTGATATTAACAGTAACCTCAAAATAGGAAACTACGGACACATTCTTACAACCTGTTGATATCGCAGCCTGTTGACTCACATTAACCTTATAAATCAATAGTTGTATTCTGACCGTTTAGACTTGTTCCAAGTATCCATGAGGGCAGGTGAGGCGATTTCTAACCAGGCCTAATCATCAGAAAATGATTGAACATAATTGAAAAGTGAGTACCTTGAACTTTCTTGTTAATCCAGATTTCAGTCAGCATCCCAGCTCCAATTCCACCGACAATGCATGACCCATAAATTGCAATGTTAACAAGCATGGATCTACGAGGAAGGAAATAGTAGTCGGGAATGTGGCGCATCTTTTTAGGTAGCCGCTTTTTCACAACAGGTCCCGTGCCAGTCTCATTCGTTGTCGAGTCACCAATGGTTTTCCAGTCTAGCGAGTCCTTGGTGCCTTCACTCCCCATACTAGCTCAGTAGGCTGCATTATTTTTTCAACCATGTAGCACAAGTTGAGCAGCATAACAGCGTAATTAGTTCATCGCTTGAACAAATCAATCCAAGATGGATTTGAAGGTTCAGGTCTCAAGTCAACAAGTCTGGCTTATAGATTATCATAGATTGCACCATTTTAGCATCTATTCTAAATATAAAGAGTTGGAACCACCATCAAGTAGACTAATTACTTGGTGCTAATGGCCTAATGTATTAAATAACAATTTTGACACCATAAGTACTTACAACTCCATTGTGAGTTTAGCAACCAGACTACCCAGAGAAGCGAGGAAACACCAATCTTTTTTTTTTATAAAAATTCACGAATTAACTAGAAATATGCTACCAATCAATCATTCATGAGCCATTTTCAGGTTTTCATTGCTCAAGGACTCTACACATTCTAGTAATCCTCTCATGGCCTGATGGCCGCCATTAACATCTTAATAATGTTTCAGTATTCACTATACCCAAAATTAAAATAATATGATGCATACTCTCTTTAACATTTCCTTTTTATACAAAGCAAGAAGTTTTATTCTTCTCTTAGTCTAATTTCACTTGATAACGCCATGATTCTTTCATTTTTTTTTCCTTCCAGATTAAGTGCAGAATATCAAGAAACACATAGCTCGTCTACACCATACATCATCTTCAACCAGCAACTTACTGACACAAAATATCAAACACTTGGGGTGCATTCTTACTCTGTCAAGTATTCTTCGATAGTTAAACAAGTTTATCAGCCTTCTTTATATATTAATCATAGACAGTAGTAGCAAAACATACATCAACTCCGAATAGAAACACCTTGACGCAAACAAACACACTTTGAAAGCATCAGCTTATAAATTGCATCGAAGCTTATTTTCGAGTTTCTAGTTTTCAACAAAATCTGAAAATCATTAACCGAATAGGAATTAAATCAAGAAAGCCTAATAATTCTTATGACTGGCGCATCCAAAGCTACAGAATAAAAAAACCGATGATTATTATTCCACACTAGTTTACAATTAATCAAATAAAAACCAAACAGAACATACTAGTTGAATATATATATATATATATATATATCTCCACCGCCGTTTAGGAGAAGGAGTAGGAGTCGCAGGAGTAAGCGCTGATCGAGGAAGAAAGCTATGTCTGCGTAGAAGGTTCAGCCGCAGGGGGCAATGTCAATGTGTGCTGAGTTCTCGAATCCGAGCCCTGCGAGTTGATCGTTGCCCGGAAAGGATCCGGGTCTACTATTTACTCCGGTCAGGATGGTAATTAAAGATTTTGTGTGTGCCCTTTTTGAAAAGAAATAGGAATTAAAAGATATGTATTTTTAATATGTTTGGAATGATATTTTTTTGTTAAGCAAAACAAGAATTTTTTTTTCCATCACTTTTTCTCGTGTTTGAAAGATTTATAAAAGAAGCGCTTCTTCTTTTTTTTTTTTTTTTCTCCTTAAGAATATTTAGAAAACTGGTTAACTTAATAATAATATTTAAAAATAAGTATTTATAATATATAGAAAATAATAATAATAATAAATTAGAGTTTATATAATTTTGGTTCTTCAATTATTAAATTAGTTAAGTTAAAATTTATTAGAGTGAATTTGATTTGATTTAAATTTAAATTAGATTGTAGTAAATGATATTAAAAATTAAAAAAATGACATATACCAAATTAAAAAATAAATATGACAAATGATAAATTTTACTCATTTAATAACATTAATCACAGATATAATATTTTTCCTTCTATTCTGTTGTGTTTAAAAAACCTGGTCATAAGCTTAAAATAAACGATGGTTAATCTGTAAAACAATAACAAACTTAGAAAAAATTACTAGCAATTTATTACATATATCGAAAGAATAATATCATTAATAATAATGATAATTTGTTATCAGCTTTAGCATCATGTTTCACTAATATTGTTTACAAAATAAAAATATGTTGTTACATTTAAAGTTGCCATTGTTGTCAACATTTTGTTAAATATTGGCAATTAGAACTTTTTGATATTGTTTAAATAATTAAACAATGATAATCAATAAAAACATAATAAAACTGATAAAAAAAATTAAAAATCGCAGAAGAAACAAAAATAAAGATTGAGCAGATGCAAAACAACGAAGTAACAAAACAATTATTGGATGTATATTTTTGGTTTGGTTTTCCTGATTGGAGATGTCCGTTTGACATTCGTATGATCGCTACCAATCAAGAAAGCAGTGTGGGTGCGGCGATCAATGTTCTTCCATCGACAATAGCCCAAGGTGCTGCAGCTAAATCACAAATATCTACCAACCATTTCGGTTCAATAGTCGGCATCTACGTTATTCAACAAAAAAAAGTTAATGTACACACTTTCAAACCTCTCTAGCAATATTAAATAAAACACAATCCAATACTCAGTAGGGGAATACTTGTAATTCCCTAACCTATAATGCCTGCAAAAACCGAAAAGAAAAACTCAGAATACAAATTCTTCACTTGTTCCACTACTTGGCGGCATTATTTGATCATCCTTCATTCCTTGCAGTGCCTCTGCTGTTGCATCATCGATGTTCAACAAGTACTGCAAACGTGACAGGTTTTCTGCTGCTGGCTCGCTCTTCAGATATATTAGAAAGAGATCAGCCAACTCTTCGCTCACCTCCCATGACAGTGGCGATGCTGGTACCGCTTTGTCACACGCTAACAAATCATTCAGAGAAGAAACCTGCAGTTTTGAAGGAAAAAAGCTTCAAGATTAATGCACTTCATACGCGGATGGCTAAGGATTTTCCATAGATGATGGATGAACACACTTAAAGAACTTGTGCTTCGTTAAACAGTACAGTATATTACTAACTGTTGGTTCCCAAATCACAAGTTTCCTTAATGTATTCTTATCAAAACTTATTCAAAAGGCATTTTGCACATTTGATCAACGATCAAGCATTTTCCTTGTGCTCCTGTCATTCTAAATAAATGATGAAAAGAAAAAATTTTATACTTACCACCCCTGAAGTGTTTCTCTGACGCAATAACGACACAGCTTGAATCAGAGAATTCGACAGCCTTGTTCGTGCAAGTTCATGAACAACACCTCTAGCCTTCTCAGCATTGATACCAAGATCTTCTGGAATCTTTTCATAAACTTCCACTTCGTCAAACTCTCCAGTCCCTGAAGAAAATATATCATCTACTGTTTTCTTGAAAAGATTCTGTCGTAAACTCTCTGATACCATCACGTCTAACTCAATCCCTGACCCCTTGAGCTCACGTATCTCCCGTATACTGAGTCTCCCTTGACCCACAGCAGTTTCAAGGGCAGCTGCCATTTTTGTGCTCGTTATGTTCTTTATTATCTTTTGAGCATACTCGGATGGCAATCCAACTTGTCTCTGCAACTCGTTTAGCTGAGAAACTCGTGCTTTTGTCAGCTGCCCGTCGGCTAATATCACCTCGGCTTGCTGACTGAAAGCCTGCTCGGCTAAGCTCCTATGCACTTCAACGATCTCTTTGTCTGTCAATCCAAGAATACCACCCAACTGTTTCAAGTACACATATTCGGAGTCGTCCTTCTTGGTCGTGATTTGTGCACCAAATGGGACTCGTGTGACTTCACCAGTCAAACAATAGAGCAAATATGTCTTGTAAAGGTCAGTTCTGTCCCTGTCGGGAAGGTCATCTTTGAGGGTTATTTCAGTCTGGCCTGGTTTTCCCATGTTCACTTTGTTTGGTTTGACTTTGCGAAGTGTCTGCAATGACTCCCATTCTTCAGCATCTACTTCCTCTACAGGTTTCTCTTCCACCTTAATAGGCTGCTCTTCTTTGGTGCCCTCAGATGATTCTCCTTTGATATCCGACACGAGTTCTGTCACAACCAAGTTGTTAAATGCTATCATCTTCTTAAGTTCTCTTGCAGCCTCCGTACGGCTACCCGATGCTCGTGATCTTTGTATGTAACTTATGAAAATTTTCCGAACCTGGATGAATTGTGTTATAATGCCAAAAGTTTGCCTCCAGACATATGTAACTAAGAATGATACAGCAATCATTAAGGTCTTACCGCCTTGCCAGCAATAGACATAGCGACCTCCCTTGTCAACCGTAAACCATATGCAGCCTTCCGTACAGACTGTTTGACATCAGCATCGTAACCGTCAACTCCTGCAGCTATGGCCTCCTTAACAACCTGAAATAGATTTTTTATTTATAAAATTAGTTGAATAAAAAAACCACAGGGCTTTTCACTTGGTGATGACTTGTCCCATTAATAATTGCAACACTTTCTTTTACATTATATATCAAGGTAAGAGTACCCATTTACCCATTATCAACATTAAAAATATGTTGTCGCATAGATTTGGGTCTATTTGATCCCTTGATATATTGAAGTCTATTTGATCCCTTGATATATTGAAGGGTGCTATAGATGTTTCACACGTAATCAATATATTCCTTAAAACGGATCATACACAACGAACAGCCCTAGAAGGGAAGCTCTGCATGCTACGAACATATGAGAAATCTTTGCTGACTTCAAAAACACCAAACACAGAGAATACATGCATATATGAAAAGCATCATTATATCAATTACCTTCTCAAATAAAGTGCCACATATTTCTTCATGAATCTTTTCAACCGTTTGTTTAGGAATGCATAGCATAACTTGCAACCTCTCTAGTGACTTAACCTCGGCGTCACTGAGCTCTCCATTTTTCACGGATTGCTGAAGGTTTTGTCGATATATATCTAAAAAACGGTCAAAGATAACATTATGGACCTTATACACATATTTTGAGATATAAAACAATTTTAAGATTTGACAATTCTAACAAACAACAGTGCCCTAAAAGGTTCACCAATAAGTAATAACAAAAAGAACATATCCACAAAAGTTTTTGATAATTAAAACAGCATAGATGATAATTGTGCAGCAATTACCTTCATGGATCTCAATTGCCTTCTCTGTGTCAAAGTGCAACTCCTCGCAGAGATTTTGAAGAAATGCTGCTTTACTATCTGCAGCTTCCAAATAACCACCAGTTACAGATTCAGCAAGCCGCTTACGATATACTTTCGAGGTGTAGTCGATCGCAATTGCTTCGGCTTCCCTTTTACCCAGACCAAAGATATTCCTTAATTGACCCAGCGCAGCAAGCTATAGAAGTAAAGAAAACAATAAACATTATATAAGTTGGAAACAATAAGCAATCACTGCAGTAAATCTGGTTGCGATCATCCAAATGGTGCTTTTAAGATGGGCACTTTTGGTTTTATAATACAAACTAGGGTATGCAATAATAGGTCAGAATAGACCAACTAAACGAATAATCAGACTGATCTCTATAGGCTGTGTTCGGTTCGGTTCTAATCTTTATTAAAAAAACGGTTCTCAGTTCTAGAAAATCGACCAGCACTCGGTGCAGTTAGGCCAGGGAAGGAACCGGGTCTTTCTATTATATTTTAGTTTTAGCACTGAAAACACGCTCTATCCGAACCAGTTCAAATTGGTCCGGTTCTAGGTTCCTTTATAATTAACCTCAGTTTCATCCCAGTGACCACCCCTAATAGAAATGTTGCATGTCCAGAATCAATGCAGCCAACAAGCATCTAAATTGTAAATCGGTGAAGCAACAATCAAAATTTCAAATCAACCAATATATTTGGGATCCAAAAAGAGGGAATTTGAATTCTACCTTGTCTTTCTCCATACGACCACCTGCTAGAGAATCAGCAATGTATGCCCGGTAGAGAAGTTTTAGGTCGTCCATTTTTCTATCACCATCGTACTCACCTCCTATGTAATAAGTAATGTCAGTACCAACTACTAGAACAAGAAAAATAAGTTGTCATAAGAAATACAAAGCTAGGCTGGATGGAGCATCAATACCTACTAAAGAAACTGGACCGACACCACGAGCAAAGCGGCTAGCATCAGGATGGTTCTTCAACGAAACTAACAAGTTATTGAATGCCAATACCTTATTAAGTTCCTCAACAATGAGCTTGGCGTCCCTACTAAAAAAAGTAATTCATTTTACAAGTCATGTAGGCCGCATGGACAACAAAAAACTACTTCTATTATGTATCCCTGCTGTCCCAGAACTTTTAAAAAATACAATTTGCTGCACATATTGTGTCAAATACCTAAACTACCGTCGATAATGACATGATAGGGGACTTTTTTGGGACAATCATGCCATCAATACTTTCTAACGATTACTAACGAGCACAGTAGTAATCTTGAATTGAGACATTGTCAAGGGATACCAAATTGGGCAGGACGGATGGGCAGGTGAGTCAATGGGTAAATTGTTTGGATATGTCAAAACATGTTGGACGGTTGGTCGAGTTGAATTATCCGCCAACAAAATTTTCTATATTGTTTATTTTCATAATAACAAATATTTTACATATGATTAATAAAATCTATAATTAAAATAATGAATCAAATTTATTTGGTAAGGCAATTTCGAATACTGTGACCTCTTAAATGTACTTAGAGTGACTTTTATACCATTCAACCCATTTCTTAAAAAGTTTTTATTTTGACCATTAGATGTGTTAGCAGAAAATACTTGACCCATTCTACATATAAATTGACCCCTCTACCAAAAGAAAAAATGTTGCATTTAGTTTTGGGTGGGAGTATAGCATGGAAAATCTATTGTGTAGTGAAGCATATAACAAGACATTTTTGCACGAATTGAATGGTCCGGTTATAAAGTGGTATTTTCTGACAAGGCACCAAGATCACTTACGCTGTTCTTGTCCTGGACTTGAGTACATTCAAGCTTGTTGATATATTTGCTTCAACAAGCTTTCTACTATGCTCCCTGAACATGTCTTCTGCTAACTGCAAGAAATCCAAACAAATAACTAAACAACTACAACTGCTTGTCATATATTAACTTGCCCATGCTCTTTAGATTGTGTACCTCGTCTGAAAGCCGACACTGTAGTTGTGCTTCTCTCAGACTAATAAGATCTTGTGGATTAATATCTATAAGATGCATCAAGGAAGCAAGTAAATACATATGAAAAAAATAAAAATTATGACTTTAAAGATTACGAGACTCAAGTATTTAGAACACAAAAGGAAAAATGCAGCAAGTGAATTTTTTAGTAACAAGGATAACAAAGCCTTGATACTACTATTATTCCTATGGTTAGATAGTTGACATAGAACCTAATCAACATCAACATAGCAGACTTACCTTGGCCAATCAATTTTAGCTTAGAAGCATACAACTGTTGGGCGTTGTCACGTATAGCAACCTCAACCTGATGGACGAATAAACATTATAATCCGATATCCAAAAGGTCAGCCGAGTGTCTCTCAATTAGTTTGTAAGTCTAGAAAGCAAACTTGACCATATGTTTGAGCTGATAAATACCTGCGACTCGGTAACCTTGAACACACGTTTCCACGGTAAAAGAAATCCAGAAGCCTCTCCAAACACAAGTGTTGAAACATAAATCAGCTTCTGAAATGCCTGCACTGGAGACCCCAACAATGATCAAGCTCCATATCTTCATTTGTTCTACTAATTTGATATCAAAACAAAAGGTAACCTACCCGACGCTGTTCTGCATCTGCTTCCCGATCACCGGTTTCTAACCTTTGCCTGAAAATACGCCTACCAATCTGTCGAACAAACAAAAAAAGTTTGGTGACACTTAAACTAGGACATCTATAAATCATGAGTATAAAGGTACCTCCATATGCATGGCAGCTGCATCGGGGTCATCAATGCCTAATGAATTTTTAAATTTAATAATAATATCAGCTTCATCACCCTTCAAATCTTCACCTCCAGAAGGAAGAACAGAAGAAACGTATCTGAGAAATACATAGAAAGAGCGAATGGTGATAACTATTCACGAAGGGGTTCACTATTACACTTCAAAATACTTGACAAAAGCTGATACTGTAATGCAAATAAATGAATGATAGTTGTGTAGATAAAAGCATAAACTTGATATGCCAGGATAATAATAGGATTTCTTCTAATATGATCATTATCATATGAACCAATCAATGGACCACAAAGCTTATAAGTAGTAAAGTGAGCCGGGTGTATAGGTTGGATAACATGTCAAAAGCCAAATCTGGTAAAAGTTTCAGGTTGGTCAAACTGGATTGAGTCGGGTTAAGTAGACCTCCCAACACCTATTTTCCCCAGTTTTTATTTGAATGTTATAATTAATTTTATATATATGATCATTACAAATGCTCCAACCTCTTTGAATAAGCTATTTGGAGGTTGTAAACACTTCAGCATGTTTTGGGTGGCTTTTAAACCATATGACCCGTCATCAAAGAAATACAACCATTATTGATGCATTAAAAAATAAATGGGTTAAAATTTTCCACCTCAAATAAAATCAGCAGAACATTAGAAAGTAGTTCAAATCAAGGGGAATAAATAAATATGTTCACTATGATGAAACACTGTAGTACATAAAAGTGATAAATAACAGAAGTACAGAACCCTTATCTTAACTCTTAAGTCCTTAATGACCCGTAAAATACCTATGAACAATTTAGAATGGGATCAGTCACTACAAACATAAAAGACTGACCACAAGAGGGATTAAAAAATATAAACGAGAAAGAACACGCATCCCTTTATGAACAGTTGGCTACTCACCGGCAATATATATCACAAAGCTCTGCATTGAAAGCTTCGTTCTGTTTGCTAACACCATATCTGAAAGAAAAAGGATAACACAAAATATGAGCATCAACATTAGTTACCAGGTAGGCTGTGAGTCCAATCTGTTCCAAATGACATTATAGTCTTTGTTCTTTTGGTTCAATATGTATGTGTGCATGCGTGCGTGCGTGCATGTGTGTGTACACACAAATGTTCTGGCTTCTCCACTTGGAATCTCTAAGTGGTGGCTCATACATTTGTAGTTAAATGCCTGTATATAATAAATCTACGCTTCCACTTTTGATTAAACTGGTCCTTTCAAATTTTAAATTCAAAAACCATAGAAGTTGTCGTGTTATTAACACCAACATTTTACACCCAAACAAAAGAATATACAATGGAGTACACCTTTTGATGTCAAAGACGATACAAAATTTTGAAAGAGGATACAGTTTTATTTGCTAATATGACCACAAGGTTTTCATGCTTTTCTTGACACCCAAAAAGCCACAACTTAGTTGGTGAAACTGTGTTGTCCATCCATTTATACACACCCATGTCAATTCATTACGTTTTTCACTACAAAAGACTCATAATCTCTCAGTTATCTTACTAGGTTTCACCAACTTGAAGTATTGAACTAGTTCAAGTAGACAACAATTCCATTCCAGATCCATTTTCTTAATAGTAGAATATACCTAATCCAATTGTTTCGTATCAATTTTAAAGCAGTGAATCATTTGCCCCCAATGATAAGCTTTTTGATTGCCCGGAAAAACGGCAATTATTTGCTCTTCGAACATCCATGCAATGTTGCAGTTTCCATTTATGTCATTTCCTAATCTGAATTTGCCTGTTTATCCAATCTGATTGTTACGGATCATTCATAGTTCACTTGGTTCTACAAGATTACTGTGGCCTAAAAAATAAGACTCACACTCTCATATGTAAAATGCGTGTAAAAGAAACATATTTTCCATCAATTATGATTTTACGAAAAATCAATTTTGATTATATACTTGCATATTAGGCCATCGAAATTGGATATTATAAACTCTCTATGTCTTCCTTTCACGTTCAATTTGTACCCTGAGAAGCTGAAAGTATTTACATTTGATTCAATAACCAATTTTTACAACAACTACTTACCTGTTAACCCTAAATAGTCAAATATTATAATCATAACCTACTTTTTCCACATTCTATACCGATTATAGCAGAAAAAACATGACACCACCTTAATTCTGTTGTTATTCAAACATTGGGTAATGCTTGCATAGATAGACTAATTGAATCTAGAAATATCTGAGTATGATTTGGTTTAAAAAAATAAACCTGCTAGCAATGCTTTCAATATCTTCTTTCTTCAACGCCCCGGGATCTGAACCAGCCACGTAATTATGCAAACTCACGGCAGCAATCTCCGGCACCGACGAATTTAACGCGTAAACAGCACCAGCACCAGCAGCGCCCAATACAACAGCCCCACCCAAACTAGCATTCCGGTTCCCACCAATACGTAACCCCAATCCATATCCAGCAGCAACGGCGCCGGCAACAACAACAACGGAGCTAGCTAACCTAACAGCAGGCGACATGGAATCCACAATTGATTGAAATGCCGACAATTCCTTCTTCCCTCCAAACACATCGGTAACATCGGTGGTGGTGGACGGCTGGTCTGCCGTCGAGGACGATGAGGAGCAATGAACGAGAGGAACGCGGCAGCTGTATCTGTGCCGGCGGCTATTACAAGTGAGGAACTTAGTTGTTATTTTGAGAGGTGTAGGGTTGAGAAATGGAGTGAACAGGATGGTAGGATGAGGAGAAGATGGTTGTTGTGTTATAAGCATTGAAGGGTTCATGGTGTGAAGTTTGTGACTCTTTTCCTCCGGCGAGTTTTAAACGACGGGAGGAGGTGAGTGGAGACTGAAGAGGGTGGAAAAGAGGATAGGGTGGAGGAGATAAAAGAGGGTTTTGTGAAAATTCTACCTTCCAGGATTCCCCCTTGGAGTTTTTATTACAGCACTGAATACACCCTAATTGCTCAAAAAGGTTAATTTGGTGCGGTGTTATTATTTGTAATCTTAGCGTTGTGTTGAATGAAAGAAATGGAAATGAAAGGAAATCTGTAAAAAATTTGTGTTCCATAACACTTGTTGGGAAAGAAAATGATGGAAATATGTTTGATTCTTAGGTGGTGTTTGGATTGAATGAATTTAAAATGATGGATTTTAAAATGATAGGATTTTGAAATGTTTAGGGGTATGGATGAATTATGAAAGGTGGAGAAGTGAAGAATTTAAAATCCTAAATGAGCTAAATCCTTTCTTTTAATATTGTATCCAAACATGATAATGAAGGATTTCTAAATCCAAATCCTAAATGGGTTGTTTAAATCATTCAAACCAAACACCACCTTACTCACGTTTGTTTCCTTCCAAAATTGGGAAGAAAATGAAGGAAACCAATTTCAAATCATTCTTCTCTTTTCTTTTCCTTTCTATCCTTTGCTTTCCCTCACATGAAACACATCGTAGGTGTCATTTGGATTCTTTTTAAAATAATAGAATTTTAAAATAATTAGAGGGATAGATGGGTCAAGTCAATCTCGTTGAAACATGCATTAAGCGGGATGTAAGTGACTTAATATGAAAGGACAATGTACATGGATGAAAACAATTCTATGATGAAAGTCTGAAACTGGTTATTAAATTATAAAATTTTATTTTATGCCAAAGGACACATTTTATTAATAATTGTTATTATTATTTTCACATTGTCTGGTAAAACAGATTTTGTGACAATCCTATTTCATGTAAATTACTAACCAACATGTCTAACTTCCAAAAAGTTTAAAACACCCTGATTTCTCTTGTAAGCCTCATGCATTGACATCCACTTATTCCATGATCCATATGTACTTTTGTAATCCCTTCACGTATTTGTTATTTAACCATACTACCTTATACATGGAAACAACATCCTATGAACATGATAGTTATCGGCCTTTCAACATCTTCATGCATAGATTGGCTAAGTTTTTCATCATTGTATCTTAGACTTTAACATGATGCTATTCTAGTCATGGCAGGAGCGGATGCACCTAGGTGTTTGAGAGGACAAGTACAACCCGAAAACATTTTCCACCCGTATAGTTTATATGAGAGTTTTTTATGTGACCTCCCAAGAAATCCAGAAATGCCCACTTGAAAATATATTAAAATACAAAACCATTAATTATTTTTTAGTGGTGAATGGTGGGTAGCCTAATAGCCTTTGCTAGAAACCCTTAAATTTAAGTTCTAGCTTTTTAGGTATGATTATAATTTTGTTAGTTATTTGGTAGCCTTTTATACTTCTTATTTTCTTAGTATTGGTTTTTTTTGTTTGCTAGTATTAAATTGTTAAGTTGTTGATTGTGATATGTTAATATTAAGGTTAAAATTATTCATTATAGATGTTACTTGTTTTACGTCAGGATTTGTTTTATTGGGACTAACTTTTATATGTTAACTTAACTTGTTATTTGTTAATATCAGGGGTTATTGATATTTAATAAACTTATTAGATAACAATTACAATATGTACTATTTTACCATCATGAAATCGTAGATTTTTATTACATTTTTTAATTGTATTTTACGTTAAATATATCGATCCCACTAGTCAAACACGACTACAGAGGAAAACCAAAAAAGTTAGACGGATATTCTAACATCATGCTCTCTTGAAAGATATGTAACTCATGATCGGTTGCCCCCAAAAGGTGGACTACAATTTTTTTTTAACTTTTGTTTTAGTGAATGTGTAATCATATTGATTCGAAATCTTAAAACCTCGATTATGATTTCATGAATTGAAAGATCTTATTCAAGATTGACACACTTTTTTTTAATCAAACCATAAGATTTAAACTTTATGATCGAGATTTTAATAACCATGATTCTAAGTGATTTTAAAATGTATAATACTTTGTCATTAATATTTATATTTAAATAAAAAAAAATTAAACAATTCCAATATAGTGTAACATAAACAATAAAAATTTAACATTTATTGATCTAGATATAAACATTATTTACAATTAATGATAAAAACAAACAAATAAACAACAAAACAAACTCTGTCTAATTCTAATTGTACACTTAAATCTACACCTTTGTCTAGGGTAAAACTTCAACCTGTAATTTAGAGGCACTTCTAACGGTTAGAGGACAGAACACTTTTGGGGTAATTTACACAAAAACGAAGGGGTACTAAAATGTCATAGTCATACAATTTAATTACAGAGCTCGGAAAACACAAATCCCATGGCGACCCATACCCCTATTTTCAGTCTATCTCCTCTTATTCCCAGCAAAACCCCCTCCAAACTTTTGCTATCAAACCATAATTCCATCAGAATCATCTGTTCATCTTCTCAATCAACCAGCACTCACACAGCCCTAGCTCCTCCACCGCCGAACAATTCCGTAACCAGCATTATTCCTCAGAAATGGGAAGCTCACAGGAAGAGGAAGGTATTAATGCGCGTCGCCTACGTCGGCATTGTTTACAGAGGCAAGCTTCAGTTCACATTCCGTGTCGATTTCTTTTTTCGACCTCACTTATTTGTTGGACTATTTTGTTCGGTTTTCAATTGTGAAACTCCGGGCATGTAACTGTATAAGTTTCTGTGTTAAGTGTTGGTGTGTGAATTTCTGTTCGTACCTTACATATGGTTACGATATTTGATTGCAGGCCTGCCAATGCAAAAAGATCAATTCAAATCCGGTATATATGTATAATGTATTCATCTTTAGATTCTTTCTTGATAATTTTACACCCGAGTACCCAGTCTTTGACGGCTTTGCTATCCTACGATTGCAGTTTAATCAATTGTTATTATGCATGAATCGTGATAACTCGAAAAGTTTACATCTTGAAATAGAGTTTGAAGTTCATAATATTTGAAATTAATAATTCGCAAGTCATATATTAACAACAATCATCAACCCTCTAATGTAATTCCTAGGTCATATGTTATTGCCTTATCGAGTTATTGGTTAACTTAACTTTATGTGGTTGTTACAATTGTTGGATTATTTTAAATTATGAAAAACAAAATATGAGATTCTCTTTAACTTATTTCATTCATGTGTCAACAACTAAAATCACAATACCGTAGTTTTTTTTTTCTATCAGGTGTTTGGGCAAGATGATGTAACATTCTCTCTATTGTCACAGCCCTTCTTTTACCACCTCACTATATTTGCTCGGTATTAATAAATGCAAAGTGATACAAAGAATGCTAAGAAATCCCCCTTAAGATAAATGCACCAACTAGTCTAGAGTTACAAATATAAATAAGAAAAGAAAGGCTACAGATGAAATACACATATTAGCAAAGCTTAGCTAAACATGGATGTGTTTTCTAAAAATAGAGAAAAAGCTGGAAACAGACATTTACAAAGCGGGCGGAATTCACGCCGATAACTTGGGGAGTTGCAAAAGATAGCTTAATGCACCAGCTAATCTTCACAAATATACATAAGAAAAGGAACACTACAAATGAAATACACATATTAGCAAAGGTTAGCTAAACATGGATGTGTTTTCTAAAAATATTTGTGTTGTATAGCCATAGAGAATAATCTGGAAACAGCCATTTACAAAGCGGGTGGAATTCGCGACAGTAACTATGGGGATTTGCAAAAGATAGCTTGGGCTACAAGTAGCCAAATCAGTGACGAAGTAAGTTCAAACTTCAAATGAATCACACCTCCTATTTATACAGTTTTTGGCGTTTGTATTTGCGCTACCAATCTAAATTATCTAGTTTATTCCAGGTTCACTCTTTGTCAACTATGATATCCTTTAAAATGGAAATACCTGAATATGCCTGGATTGATGATCCGAAGGGGATGGCACTTGCAGATGTTGTCAATACGTATCTTCCTAGAAATATCAGAGTTTTCAGCATTCTACCTTCACAAAAGTGAGAAAACGCCATATCGCATGTTCCATATGATCATCTTGACAGGGTCCTCGTTTTTCATTCGTCGCTTCAATTAAAACAAACATGGGAAGAAAGCAGTTGCTACTGATCTAGAAATAGAGAGAACTATTGGAAAATAACATGGACAAAGTTTTTTTCTGGGTAACTGTTGCATGTCAGCATGTCTCTAGAAGAGTTGAACCAAAGGACATACCAAATCTTCAAAAAGCATATTCATTGTGACCTATGGCATTTATAATAGTTTTTTTTAGAAAAAATAATTAACCGTCTAACTGAATGCTTTTGCTACCATACTAGTGCCTTTTCAATTTCAATTGAGTAGTTTGATGTGCTTCCTAACCATTTTGGTTTTGCTTCAAATTCCCTCTCATGCATAAAATCTCTCCCTTATGCCACCTAGTTAATCTTTCTGGTGACAACGTTTTCAGGAGTTTTGATGCTAGAAAGGAATGCAATATTCGGAAGTATGGTTACCTTCTTCCTTCTGAAGTCATTGGGATCAATAGTAACTTCAGTGAAGCTGAAATTGAACATCACTTGAAAGAGTTCAATGATATACTTAGTTTTTTCGAGGTATGCCTTGTTCAGTCTTGCTTTTACCCTCCAACATATATATTTTTATGTAATTAAGGTTTAAACTTGAGAGATCATGGTTGGTACAGTATTCAATTGATTGTGGGTGGTTACTGAATTTTTTACAGCATTTTAGTTTCTGTGACAACTTTATAAGGAATCTATTAAAAGAATTCTGACCTGTGCAAAGTTATTAACTAATGCGAGTTGTTTTCTTTGTGAAAGTGTTGTTTTTTCTCGGCTAAGATTTTCTTTTCACTAATGTTTTATAGAAGGTTGAATGGCTGATCTGTCCTTATACCTGTCCTTATAGGTTGATTAGAAGAAAAATGTTATTATGATCTATAGTATGACCAATTTGTTCAGCTTAACTTCAAAGTGTATTACTGCAGGGAAAACATCCTTTCCATAACTATACGATCCAATCCAAGCGTAGGAAAACGTATCCTGCAAAACAATCTCCTGGCTGTGGGACTGACAAAAGTAATGGAGAAGAATCATCAGAATTGGGATATGGTGAATGCAATGGAGAAGAAGTTTACAGCACAGATGAAATGATAACGAACTTTGTCAATGAAGAAGATGTCAGTTTTGATATAGAACCGGTTGATGATTCCGAAGCAAATGGGAGTAGTTTAAGTGATCCACTTATCTTTGTGAAATGGCTACATGAGCCTGATGAGAATGACCGGATAACTGATTTCCATTTCAGAAGAATTTTCCAGTGTTCGTGTGGAAAGCCAAAATATTTGTCTAGATCAAGTTATGTTGAGATATCCATTTGTGGGGAGTCATTCATGCTGCATCAGGTAAGTCTGTCTAAACCCTGACGTAGCCACATAATATTCTGATCCCAATTACCCATGCATCGTTTTGTTATGACGATTATGAATTTGGACCCAACGATTGAAGGGAAACAAGCTACTTAAATTGAACCTACAGTTTTTTAATACTATATGATTGACATACTCTATGTATATGGTTTTGTTTGAAGTGAGGTGTTCTTAGAGGTGGCAGTTTCTACTCATTAACATACAATGCTGTCGATTTGTGTTATATTCTACCTCTAATGTTCATATGGGTAAAATTAAAGATATTGGCAAATGGGTCAAAGGTAGACTAAATTTCTTTTAACGACATAAACCTCGTCAATTGTTCTATTCGTAAATTTATTTTAATATTTTAATTATTAGTTTTTGTAATTATGTTTATAAAATTTTGGGTTTATTATGAAAAAACCAACATGTTTTTACGGTTTTTCGTTTTCGTCCCTCCATGTTATTTTTTTTTCCAGAAAAGGTATCAAGTTAATTATTTTCTTTTGGTTTAGTGAAAATTGTCTATTGGGACCCTGGTTTTCAGTTTTTGAAAACCCGGTTTGCCAACTAAAACTAGGCTCTAATAGTCAAATTTCATATAACCAGGGAAAACAAATTAACTTAAACATTGAGGGACGAAAATGCAAAAACGCATAAACATGTTGGTTTTTTCATACTAAACTTTAAAGTTTAATAGAATTGTGGGTCAATTCAATACTAAAATACCAGTTTTGACATATTACCTTTTCCTGCTCATTTTGTCATCTCCAAGTGTTATTTTACATTTTTACTATGCCTAGACAGTAGACATATTATTGTTAAATCTTGGAACAAGTTAGATGTTGATGTGAATAAGGAAATCAGGTGTCACAAGATAGTTTTGCAAGCTCTGGAGACTCTTGTGTCATAGCATGTGGCTTCTTCTTTATAGGACATGAAAAGGGAAAAAGCTCTATGGTGATGTTGATTTCTTCCTCTCACATGAAAATGGTACTTGATTAGATCCGCAAAATGGTGGGAGCGGCCGTGGCAGTGAAGCGCGGATTACTTCCGAGAGATGTAATTCCACTATCGCTTAACAAATTCACACGTTTTGTCCTACCCATTGCTCCATCTGAAGTATTATTTTTACGGTGGAACCATTTCATCTTGGAAAAAGAATCTGGCAAATCTATAAGGCCTGAAATTATGACTTCAGTTGAATCAGAAGAAATACTAATGAATGTTGAAGATTTCTATGAATCAATCATGTTGCCTTGGTTTTCAGAATTCTTGGATCCTCTTAGATCTCCTTGGAAGGAGTGGGTTGAATCATTAGATGCAAACACTAGGATTCCAGATTTTCAGATGGAGGAAGTCAGGAATGCATGGATTGAATGGGAGGATAATATCTGGCTTAAGGCTGATGATTCGTCATACTGGTCTAGTTAAGGTATGTTACAATTGTTGAATATTCATAACTTCTTCATTACTGATTCTCGGCTATAGACCTATACTTAGCTAATCTTACCGAGATGTGTTGCAACATCTACCAATGCCAAAATATGGTTCTTTCTCTATGTAGCTATATTAAATTGTTCGTAGCTTTGGCTCAATGTAAAGTTGATGTCATAAATTCGTTAAACATGTTTTCCATTAGTTTAGAAGCTCACCTAGCAAGATTCTGGTGCATTTAGTTACCGAAAATTTCCATCTCACTTTCAATAAAAATGAAAACTTGTTTACTTAATAACAATTTCATAAATTTTCATTTCACTTTTTAAAATACCACTTTTCATATTCTCTCTCTTACTTTTCTATTACCTACTCTATGTTTCTTTATAATACTCTCTTTCTCTCTCTTATTTTTCTATCACCTATCCTATTTATCTTATTTTATAATCACCCATCTTATTCTTCTTAAAACCACAATTTTATCATCTAAACAAGTTTTCACTTTTTATAAAAACCCTAAGTTAGAACATGATCAGACTGGAACCAGAAAATAAAAAATAATGGGACTAATCACTGGACGATCTAAACATACATGGTTCTAATACATACTTGGGGCTTTCAAATGCAAAATAGAAATTTAACTTGACGTCATTACAAGTTTTTATAAACAAATGGTTCGGTTGCGGTTCTGGAGTAGACCAAGTACTGTATTATGTTTATTTGATTCAATAACTTTAACTTGATGTTGTTAGATTTATGCTGATTTGATTCAATAAGTGATGGTCATTGACATTCTATTTCATCAGGCATCAATCACTATTTTATGGCTAAATATCTTATCACCTAATTCCCTCCTCCCTTTAACATTTTTTTCAGCTGGAAAAGAAGATTTGCTTAATGATCCTCGATCTGGTAGATGAAAATCGGCTGACCTAGAATCGTATTCAACAAGCAACAGGTTGGTAGAGGAGTCTGTGTTCCCCATTGTTTTTTGCACACAGCACCAGTTCTACCTGTGTTATTTTTGCATTTTTTGTATTCAACAACATGATTTTGCAGTCGCTCCGGACGTCTTATGATTCATGAGCTTGTTTTCCTTCTATTTGATGTTTTACTTTAGTTTATCTTCTAGAAATGTAGGGATGATTCAACAAAGTATTAACACCCAACGCGGTCATAAATCCTAGTCTCTTGTCTTTGTGACCCGTCCTTTTAAAATCCGGTCTAAATAAAACATTGTCTTTGATGTATGAAAACGGTCCTCTATATACGCATCCCCTTTTTTGTGACCTTTTGAATTTGGGCTTTTTCTAAAATTTGGATTTTTTTTTTTTTAGTTATGTTTATTTTTATGTTTATTACTCTTGTAACACACCTCGTGTAGTTAATTTGAATAACCAAAGTTTCAAACACTATCATTTCTTTTAGTAGATAACGTCATATAATAGTAAATATATTAGAAGTCAACGGTATGTATCCTTATTTTATATACACTAGTTTATTACCCGCGTATTACGCGGATATTTTTAATATATATAAAATATAATAAATAAAAAGATAAAGATATAAATATTATTTTTTAAACAAAAGTATATAAGATGATATTATTATTTATTATGACCTATTAATTTTGTATATTTCTAAATATATATGAAGAGTAATTATTTTCTTATATATTTTTTAAACTTTTATTATATTATCCTATAATTAATAAGTTAGTAGATTATTAGATTTTGTTTGATTTGATTTGATTTGAATTTAAAAGTGGATTATATTATATTTGGATAGATTTAATTAATAAGTTAATAGAGTATTAGATTTTGATTGATTTGATTTGATTTGAATTTAAAAGTGGATTATATTAGATTTGGATAGATTTGATTTAAATTTCTTTATTATTTTTAAAATCTACAAATGCCACGTGTCAATTCATGGCGACGACACGTGGCTTCACCAGAAATGAGTTTAGTTATCATTTTAATAGTATAGATAGATTCGTAATTATAATTTTTAAATTTTCTTTTGTCCGTGTTTTATCGAATTGGACCTGGTTTTCAGATTGTCAATTGCATCGAGAATTAAAACTTGAGGAATTTTATACCCTAAATGTGATAATGTTCCTAAAGTTGAACAAAATAGGAATAACAATTGTTAATGTTCCTAAACTTTGAAAGTTTTAAATGAAGAATCATAATTAATAGCAAAAGTCTAAAACTTGGAACTCTTAGCAACTTTTTAAAATGTAATAATTCATATAGATCGGATGATAAAAACAATATTTTTATTCTTATACCTTTTTGTTATATGTTAAAAAACCAACCATAAAGTTTATTTAAGTGTTTAGGTCGTTTAAAGTTGTTTTAATTAAACATACACAAAAATGGCATACTTGATATTATTATATAATTATTGGATGGAACATCTATCTCTTAATCTCTATTTATTTTGCTTTGTGTAATAAAAAAATAAGATAATCAAAAAAAATTGTTGGTAGCTCTCGATTTTAGACTTTGGGTACCAGAAGCCAAAGTAGGAAAAACTTTGGTGGTTATCAAAACTTTTGATCTATATATATATATATATATATATATACATACTTTCCCAAAGCCATGCATACAAAACTCTGATCATGAACGAGGATGATGATGATGTTCCATACAACAACCGAATTGCTTCCGCCACGTTCATCACCCACCACCACCATCTCTTCAGTTTCATCTTCTGATTTCGATACCGAGTCAAGTGGTTCGTTTTTCCATGACCGTAGCACCACATTAGGAACTCTATTGGGGGTAACGACAACATTCCGCACCAGAACCCCTTCGCAGCGTCCCACTATATCCCTTAGATCAACCCCTAATCATAGAAATTACGTAAAACGGAAGAAAGAGAAGATATCAGATTTGGTGGCGGAACGACTGCGGAAGAGGATTAGAAGGTGGTGGTTGTGCGGTGGTGAGGTTGGGGAGTTTCTGGAGGTTGAACGGAGGTTTGGTGTATTTGGTGGTGATGCGTTGATGGATGTGAAATCGGGTGATCATGGCCGGAGGCGGAGGAGGTTATTTGCTAATGGGCGGCCACCAACGCAGTCTGTGGATGTTGACGAATGCACGACCTCTTCTCTTTGTAGGTTTTCAGTTTTGTTTGCTGGAATGTGCAGTGGTTGTATAAGATATATAGCTAGATAGAAAAGAAAAGAAGAGAAAGCAAAACAAAGAAATGAAAGATGAAAAAAAAAAGAAAATTATTCTTACACGGCGTTTGGTTCACATGATTTTTTCTTTGGGATTTGTATTTTGTCAAATGATTTACATTATGCAGCATTTGCATTTGTCAGGATTTTGTCAAAGAATTTGTATTATCTTATAGAATAAATTTGCTAATCTGAAAAATGCAAGTTAACTGGGATTTAAAATCCTAGGAAGAAAAGAGAGATTTAAGGAATCCTAGGATTTCAAATCCTTACTGAAATCTGCTAACCAAACACAGGATTTTAAATGCAAATCCCAGTGAATCCCAGGAAATTCACGAATCAAACGCCCCCTTAGTGTTTGTATTGTTTATGAAAAAAGAAAGAAAAGAAAATAGAAAGGAAAGATTTAAAAGTTACGTTGATATTTGTCTTTGAATCTCTTTCTTTCCGAGTGAAGATTTTGAGTGGAAAAACAAAAACTACCTATTCTTTTAATTTCTTTCCTTAAAAATTGTAAAAGAACACATCATTTTTTTTTTATTTCCCTCATATTTCCTAACTTTCCCCTTTGCTTTCCTTCATTTTTTTAGATCGACTATGTACTAAAGTTTCATTTTTATTTGGAAAAACTACTTGACAAGTTCATGTGAAAGAGAACCCAATTTAAAAGAGTCTTTAACTTTTGATCTAATTTACAAGGGGCCATGGAAATATATGCCATTATATTTGTTAAACAATGAAATCGGTCTACATATAATTTGGAGAAGGGTTCCAAAATTTGTTGCTTTACAACAAAATAAGTCGCCATAATATCAGTTTGGTTGTGATTTCTACACAACAACTTTTGCTATTCACAACAAATAAATGTTTTGTAGATTTATAGATCATGTAAAATATAAGTATACGTTCTTATGGAAGACAAAAAAATTATGTACAAATCACTAGCCATAACAAAATGCACTCCACATACGAGAAAATGCCTACTTTCAAAGTTTGTGTTCGCATCGAAAAACCTTCATAACCATAAGAGAAGAGCTTACAAGCCATTGTTTAAATTTTTTTTAAAACTTTCTTTGCTTCTTGAAAAACATAATTTGTCACACTTTTTTTGTAAGGTATCCCCTTTCATAAAAAATTAAATTCAAACCATAACAAAGACATCTTTAAACAAGACAACGATGCATCAATGAATGTGGAAGGAAATTATACTACAAACGGATTTAAAATATAAAAAGCTTCAAACACAAATGCATGAATGCATCAATAGATGGTCTTAACAAATGTCCTCTAAATTTACATTACAAACACTTCAAATAAATTTAAAAAAATATGTCTATAAAGTGAGATGATGATCAGAAATTTAAAATGACCTAAACACAAAACCTCACCAACCTTAACTACTGCTAAACAAATCAATCTAATCCATATTATTTCCTATATCCTAATTATATGCAAAACCCATTTTAAATCCTGACTTCTCTTTCATCATTTTTTGTAGGGTTAATATTGAAAAACACCAACGAATTTTCATTAATTTTTTGATTAAGTCCCTGAACTTTTTTTTAGACTGTTTAAATCCTTAAACAAATTTTGTTTTATCCAAAACTATATATTTAACTTAAATAAAAGGTTACCAACCGGTAATCTTACCTGAAAACCCAATATTTGCACCGAAAAATCAATTTTTTGCCTGAAATTTATCTCTACTACTCCATGTTTTATAATCAATACTTCATTTTCTTGGTGCTATAATTTTACACAATAAGGCGTAAACATCACCCCCTTTTATGAAAAAGATTGAAACATGAAGGAATGGTTTTCATTCATTGTAGTTATGGCCTCCATAATACCCATTGCATCTTAATGACCCACCAAGCAAATATTTTTCAGTATGTGGTAGCTTTATCATTGCTAGTATGAGATTCTCAATTTTCACTTCCTCATGATTTCCAGTGACGTGTATATTGTTGCATTTCAAATCTTTAATTCTTTAGAATGATTGGGAGATTATCATCCAAGCCTCGAAGGATCTGTCAAGTCCAATTCGTGGTGAGCTTCAAGTTACCTACATGTAAATGAAAACATAATTTAAACCTTACTCAAATAGAATTCGTATAACAAGACTAAGAACGGAATTAACAATAGAACATGACTTGCTACCTTAAAAGTATATGATATAAGAAACATAATCAGAAGCCAATATAATTTAAGAAACAGAAGCCAAGTCGACGAACAAATATTGAGGTTGTAGTTTGTTTGACCCCAAATTATACCATGAGACGACGGGTAGAAACAAATCGACGTTGATTGTTAAACTAGTGTAGAATCATACTCGTTTTTTAAGACAAATCAACAAATCAAGGGATGAAATGTAGAAGTCAGAACCATGGTAGTCGATTTAGTTGTCAGCATCAACATCAATCCTTTTGATAATTGGCTTCCGAGCCACGCAATTGACGCATATGATTTCAGAGGGAGAGGAGTGGAAGTCTATGTGTCGTCAAAGAGAAATGCAATGATGGTCGATATCAGAGGAGGAGAACCAGAGATATCTGAGCGAGTTGGGTCAAGCAAGTGTGCACCAGCAAGATAATAATGGTCGGTAGGTAGTTTGGACAAGAGACATTGAAGAAAAATAGGGTTTTTACCTGTTGATCCGGTAACATGTCATAAATGTATACCTTTGAATAAGACAAAGTTTGTTTAGGGATTTAAACACTTGAAAAAAAAGTTTAAGGACTTAATAGAAAAATCTATAAAAGTTTGTTGGGTTTTTTCAATATTAACCCTTTTTTGTAAGCAATCATACAACACTTATGAAACTGTCATTAGTATAAAATCGTTGTTAACTTTTTTCTTTTGGGTTTTTCGTGTAATAATTTTAATTTTCGGCATTTATAACAGTATGAAAACTGTCACTAATTGGTATAAGAAGTTTTTTGTGTTTTAATTTTAATTTTTGGCATTTATAACACTATGAAAATTGTCATTAATTGGTATAAGAATTGTTACCAAATTTTTTAGTGTAACATCCTCGAATTCAATTACGGTGATTTAAGAAATATTTAGACAGGTAATTTATAAATAAGTTGAATTATGAGCAAAGATTATGTATTTGGGGATATTTAAAAACTTAGTTGTTGTTTTAAGAAAATTAAAAAGTTTAAGAACTTTGAAATGATAAATTTAAGAATAAATCAGTATTTTATGGAACCGATTAGGTTGAGGGGTGAAATGTGCAAAAATGATGAAAGTGGAATAAAAAGGGTAAAAGATTTCATTTTCATCATTTTACTCTCTCACTACACTCTCTCTCTAGAAAAACACTCTCTACTTCTCTCTAAGATATCTCGCAAACCGACCGGCCGATTATCGAGATTTATACGTCATCGGAAAGATCTCGAGGAGTACAACAACAATCTACGGTTGGATTTTTGATTTCGTACGGATTAAGGTAAGAATCGACTCTTTTAAGATTTTGTGTTTCGGTTTTGAAGAACATGAGTTCGAATCTGTCATTTTTATGCGATTTAAAGCCGATTTTGCTTGAAATCTTGCAAGAACGAGATAGTATATGTGTAATAGAATCAAACCTAGGTATAATACTTGATATATTCATGATTTTAGGCTTTGAAATGAAGGATTTAAGTGGTAAAGATGAACAAACTCGGAAAAACCAAGAACACAGTCGAAATGCAAGAACAAACTCGATTTTTGTACTAAATTCGAGCAGGAATTCGAGTTTACAACCATAGATTCGAATCTAATGCCATAGATTCGAATATGGTTCGAATCTACCCTTAGGAATTCGAATTTAGTCATTAAATTCGAAGGAAATTCGAATTTAACCCCCGAAATTCGAGTTTAATGCCTAAAAATGAGAAATCTACTCTCTAAACTCAAGTATTTTGAATGAAACTCATAAACAACACCTAAAATACCAAGAGTTATTAAAAGGACAAGGTGTGAACTTGAAATGGGTTCAAATTTAGTTGAGGTTCGAATTTGGATATGGATCCGAAATGGGGAAAAATATTGCAAAATTTACGAAACTTGGTTTTATGGATTTAAACGGTTTTTGACTTGAAATATTGTTGTAACTAATTTAACAGGTCCCTTGTGGTGTTGTTCAACCCACAGTGGGGTACTTGGCGGATCCGGTTGAAAGCCCGAGGAGAAATAATAATTGATTAACCTTTAATTACGCACCCACTGTGAGTACATATGATTTCACATGTTTATATCTGCTTTATGATTGCTTTTGCTTACTGAGACCTGTTGCTTCATTATTCGTTTGGAATTCTACTAACTTGCGTAAATTTGGATGCACATTCTTATTTGATGCATGTCCGTTCGTTTGTTGTGCATCTATGATGGACCTGCGGGTCGCATCTGTTACTCTGATGTTACTGCTCTATATGACGCTGGAGCTGATCCCTCCAGGTCCGGTAGGCAGTATGTCATCCCCGATGTTATGTCTGTCTCAGTAGTGTATTTTAAAGGACGAGCCTTGGGTCTCGTAGAGCGACGGCTCTTGTGTGGTCGTACTTTGTGTACGTGGAGAGTGCACGACGTGTGTCGTCGGTGCTACTCTTGGGGCATCATAAGGATTTATAAAATGCGTAAATCTGTGTATTCACTAAGCATTCGCTTACCCCTCAGTTGTCTTCATTTTTACAGGAAAGGGTAAATCAGCTGCCGGACCTTCTAGTTAGGTCATTTGGGAAGATTCGGAAGACTTGGTACTATTTCATCGGTAATTTATGTTATGAAACAATGTTGTAATATATTTTGGATGATTGTAATAATTGTAATGGATGTGTAGACTTAGACTTGGTACCTTATAGCTCCGTAGGGTGTTTAACACTTGTTGCACTACTTTATTTATGTTTTTAATGCTTCCGCACTTAATTTAGGTTATCAGATCATTATGTATTGTTATGTTGATGATTAATCCTGGGTGAATTGTAATTGGTGGTTGTTGTGGCAAGGGTGTCACATTTAGCCTTGTACGCCGTACATTATAAGGTGTACATCGAACAATGATACTAAATGGGTCTAGTATCGATTTTCCAATGACAAATATGGTACTAGTACCAATCCCGAATATCACAACTTAGTATGGTTCTCAATCTCGTATTTTCGTCTAAATCGAAAGTCGAGACGGTTCAGTACAATAGTAATCCCAACTCATCCCTAAAAAAAGCACGTAACTATGTTTCGAGTTTTTATACCAAAAGATAGGTTAAAGAAGTAGCTTCCCAACTATATAAGATTGTGATGTAGCTTTATCGGAAAGCTATCAAAATTAATGTTTTTCAGATGTCACCCTAACAAGTCCACATAGTAAAAAGATCTTCAAGTTTACCGGATGCTTCTCACTAGCGGATATTGATTTTTAGTTAGGCAAACTACCAAATCAAAATATTATTAAAGGTAGGCACCCTAAATGTATAAAGAAAATAAATACACAACCAATATCGAAACAAATATGAGAGAGCGAACAGGGACGTGTTAGAATTTAAATTCACAATATAACATTATAACAATTCTATATGGATCAAACACGTCACTTTACATAATAAAGGGGCCACAAATGTATACTTTTAAAATTAGGGTGCCTTCACCAATCACCAGTTCACCGGACACCAGTCACCAGTGGTCAGTTATCTGCCATGGCGACCTCATCCTTCCGAGTTGCGTTCTCTCCACTTATTCACAGTCAAAACTCTTCTAAGCTCTTATTCTCAATACCTATTCATCAAACCAAATCAATCAGAATCATCTGTTTCTCCTCCTCATCTCCTCTATCTGCCACCACTCTTGAAACCCTACCCCCTCTACCGGCGAATCATTCCGTCAACGACACTACTACTAGTAAATGGGAACCTTACCGGAAGAAGAAGGTCGTGATGCGCGTCGGCTATGTAGGCACCGATTACAGAGGTAAGATTGCTTTCATTTTCGCTCTCGATTTTGGTTTTCCAATTTCCATTTGTTTGATTAAAATTCGACCCGTCGTAACGTATGTGTTCATGCTGCTTAGCATTCTGGCTTCGTGCCTTACATTTGTTATGGATTTTGATTGCAGGTTTGCAGATGCAAAAAGATGACTCCATATCTAGTAAATTCTCTTCCTGCTTGATTTTCTTCAATCTTCTTGATAATTCTACATATCACTATATCAGTGCCTCGTACCAGGGAGGAGCATTTGGACCAAAGCGGCCCAAACCGGTCCTGACCTCAAAACTGAAAACCGAAACCAGGGAAATAAGATTACCGAAAACCGGCCCAATGTTTGTAATACGGATTTGGTCCGGTCTGGTTTTTCGGTTCTTGGACCGGTTGGAACCGGTGCAAGTTTTATAGATGTTTAATTAATTTGTTTATCTTTATTCCTCGGCTATTTCTCTTTGTGAAATTGTCAAGTTTATTACATTTTCTTTGTTAAAAATAAAAGGCCAAACATACCTTAATATAAGTAAGTTCTTTGCATTTTATCTCTGTTGGATTATAACAAAAAAAATATTTACACCGTAAAAAAAATTACTATATATTTACGAAAGAGCTCAATAGCCATTACATAGACTTTTTATATGATTTAGAAATGATATTTAAAAATATTGTTCTTTTATGGACTACAAAAATTAACAATATAACATAAACTTTAAAATTGATAACATAAAGTTTAAATTCCGGTTTGGGTCGGGTTAAAACCGAAAACCGGTGGACCGAATCCGGAAAACCGAAAATAGTGATTAAAGAAATCGAAACCGGACCAATTTCATTAATAGCGGTTTGGTCCGGGCCGATTTTCGGGGTTTTTTGGTCGGGCCGGTTTTTCTTGTCCAAATGCTCATCCCTACCTCATCCTTTTGACTGGGGTGCTAACAAGTACCTGATGCCTATATGCGAGTGTGTGCATGTGAGTACTGAGTTGTGTCTCAATATACCACTGTTTTGAGTACGGTTGCTAAATTTTTGGTGATTTGGTCGATAAAACGAGTGATTACTGATTAGTGATTCCTCGACTAAGATATACTTTGATATTAGCAATTACAACTTCCAGATCCAGACATTGTTATACTTGGGTTTCTGAAAAAGTACGGATCTTTGGTTCATATTGTTGTTGATACCCATCACAATTGATGTATTGCCTGCCTAGAAAAGTGCATTCTAGTGCGTAGGAGGCAAGAATTGAGAATATGCAATTAACATAGGGCCTGTTTATTTTTTAGTTGTTAACCTTTTATGAATACATCTTGTATGGATAAGGGTATTTGTATGTATACAAGTTCTGCCTGAAATAAATTGTGGATCAATTATTTATTGTTTGTTAAAGCTGTTGAATGGACAGCCTGAATTGCAAGGAAAACACCATTTTAGCCCTTGCTCTGGAATAAATGTGTTAGAATGCAACATGACTCATTGATAGGTTTTCCAAAGAAAATACAAAAAAATGATCATTTTAAACGATTGAATTATTCGTATATAATTATGTGATGTAAATTCAATGGATTATCACAATCGAACTTATGTGTAAGCATGAATGGTTTGTTCTTTAAATCAATGGCATTTATGTCATACAGCTATAGAGAAAGAGCTGGAAACAGCCATTTACAAAGCAGGCGGAATTCGTGACAGTAACTTTGGGGATTTGCAAAAGATAGCATGGGCTAGAAGTAGCCGAACTGATAAAGGAGTAAGTTTAGCTGAAGTTCTTACACTTTTGTTTTTGTCTTCTTTCACTACCAATTTTTTGGTCATTCCAGGTTCATTCTTTATCAACCATGATATCACTTAAAATGGAAATCCCTGAATACGCCTGGACCGGTGACCCCAACGGGATAACACTTGCAAATCTTGTCAATACTTATCTTCCTAAAAATATTCGAGTTTTCAGCATTCTACCTTCACAAAGGTGAGAAATATGTCATCCTACATGTTCAATATGATCATCCTGACAGATCATTGCATTCTATTTATCCCTTCAAAGCAATTATGGAAACAAACATGGTAATTTAGAAGAGGTAATATAGATGACTAGAGACAACATTTGGATAGTATTATTCTTAAATCTTTATATAGATTATTAACGAAACAAAGTTTCCTTTTCCTGGTACCCTCGTGCATGTTTCTGCCATGGTTGAACACTTGAGCCAAAGAGAATTATGGACTTTAAAAACCTTTTTAGCTGTTGCCAAGTGCTGTAGCTTTTCGCGGATGATGACTATATACTGAAATTTGATTTTTGTTTCAAAATCCCTCTCTTGAGTCTCATTTCCCCCCTTATAGCGCCTAAATCTTTCTGGTCACTATGGTTTTAGGAGTTTTGATGCTAGAAGGGAATGCAATATCCGGAAATATAGTTACCTCCTTCCTGTTGAAGTCATTGGGATCACTAGTAACTTCAGTGCAGCTGAAATTGAACGTCACTTATCAGAGTTTAATGATATACTTAATTCTTTTGAGGTATACTATCGTTCAGTCCTGTTGGCTGTTTTTATTCTCAGATGCTTATTGTTTATACATTTAATTCTTTCACACTATCAAACTTGAGAGATCAGGTTGGTACTACTGTATGTGATTGATCTGAGTAGTTACAACTCTGGTGCAGTATTTTTCACACTGTTAGTTTTCCATGATTCCTTAACTGAAATTCAGAAAGAATCCTTAGCTATCATCTAGTAACTATTACATCTGTCCTCAACAATCAGTTTTCTCGCAGAAACTTATTTTCTTTTCAATGTCTGATTATTCCCCCCTAAAAAATAGAAAAACGGAAATAGATTTTTTTGCTTTACAGTAGTCACGTTACTTGGCATACACACCTATATAGAAGATTGAATGGCTTATTTGGTTCTTATGGAGTTGATTAGGGAGTAAACGTTGTAATGATGACACGTGTCGTGGTTGTTTCTAAGAGATAACTGTAGTTTGCCTTGCATGATGGATGCCACAGGGAAAACATCCTTTCCATAACTATACAATCCGAAAAAACTATAGGAAAAAGTATTCTGCAAAACGATCTCCTGACTGTGGGCGTCTTGCAAACAGAAGAGCAAAAGTGTCACGTGAGTCACTCGAAGCTATGCTCGACAAAAGCGTCGAGGAAGAATCATTTGAATCGGGATATGGTGAAAGTGATGGAGAAGAAGCTCTTGGAATAGATGAAATGGTCACATACGATGTTGATGAAGAACTTGTGTCATTAATGCAAATTGATTCCGACAAGAAACTGGTTGACAAATCTGATCCAAATGGGAATGATATGAAAGATCTACCCATCCTTGCTAAATGGTTGCATCAACCTGATGAGAAAGACAGGATAAGTGCTTCCCATTTCAGAAGAATTTTTGAATGTTCATGTGGAAAGCTGGAGCATATGTTTGGAGCAAGTTACGTTGAGATCTCCATTTGCGGAGAGTCGTTCATGCTGCATCAAGTAAGTAAACTCTATCTACCAGCGCTATGGAACATTCCCACTCCATTTATTCTACTCATTTTGTGGGTCATGCTTATGGATGGTAACAACTAAATGAAGGAAACAAGAATGGTAAAAACTGGTTCGAACTGACAAAGCCGAAGTGCCCAATTGGGATAAGATAGAACCAAATGGGAGGCATCTCTCCAGTTCTTGGATTAAATATCTTTCTTCAATCCAAAGCAATTTTTTATTCAATTATGTATTTTACGTTGATATATTTGAAAACTAAAGAAATCCAAGTTTATTCCGTTGAAGTTTGGTTTGAGATCGGCCTGGTTCAGGTTGGTACAGTTTTCGATTTAGGTTATTTTGATTTTTGAGTTCCGGTCCAGTTCAGATCCACTGGACAGCCCATTGTGTCTGGAACTCAAGCTTCTTTCTATACTATATACTATATAGATGTTGCTATAATTGCGCAGAGGGGTGCAGTGTGAAAATGCGTTCATGGTAATTCTATTGTGACATCATGGTTCTCACAGAATGCCCCAAAAGAAATTTGTTTTGAGCGATTCAGAATTACATTTTATAACAATGTTTGCACAAGCATGACCACCGTCGTAGGATATCACTTCTCCTTTATAGGACCTGAAAAGGGAGAAATCCACCTCTATGGTTATTTTGACTACTTTGAATTTGAATGCTATGTGATGATCAGATCCGCAAAATGGTGGGAACAGCCGTGGCAGTGAAGCGAGGACTACTTCGGAGAGACGTGGTTACTCTTTCTCTGAACAAATTCACCCGCATTGTTGTTCCCATTGCTCCATCTGAAGTATTATTTCTACGATCGAACAATTTTGCCATGAGAACACGTCCTGGTACAAGGCCTGAAATCATGACTTTAGTTGAATCTGAAGAAATACTGAAGGACGTCGAAGATTTCTACAAATCAATCATGTTGCCTCAAGTTTCAGAGTTCTTGGATCCTTCAAGACCTCCTTGGAAGGAGTGGGTTGAGATATTAGATCGAAATACTCGGATTCCAGATTCCCAGTTGGATGAAGTAAAAAATGCTTGGATTGCATGGAAGGGATTACTCCGAAGGTGAGCCAAGATTAAATCACTGTAGTTCCCTTAAGGTATGTTTTCAACCTTTGAATTGCTACATTGCTTTGATATTGATTCTTGTCTTTCGTAACTCAGTTTTGGGTTTTCGGCCAAAGTGTTGAAATACAAAGAGTTGGCTTAAGAAAGCTGATTCTTGTGATCTATTGCTCTTTTTTAGGCACCCAATTATCTGCTTCTAATTTTTCAATCAGCAATAATCACTTTTAGAATGTACGGGCTTGTTTGTTTTTTTCACTTTTGTCTATGATCTCTTTTGTTTGATCCGGTCAGACAAAAGAGGTTGAAATCTGTTTGTTTTCTCAATCCCAATTAGACGTCTGATGTCTGACCTTCCTTTGTTCAAAACAGATTTGAAAAATGTATTTCGTCTAAATCTATTATCTAAAACTACAAATTGATAAAATTGTATGTAAAAAGACATTTTATTAAATTAAAAAACAAACAACATTATCTAAACAAATTTTAGACTTTTTTTTAACATCTTATCAAACATACGGTAAAAAATGTTTAGACATCTAAAATATACAAAAACAAACGGACCCTGTGTTTCCTTATAAGATGTGTTCCAACATGTAGCCTAATGCTAGAGCATTGAGCTTTTCTCAAAGGTGGCTGGATGAAATTGTTTATACTGGTTTAGGTACACAAAATAATGATGTCATAATCTCATACCACATGCTACCCGTTAATTAAGGGGGGTAAGGGTAACAGTACATTAGGATGCATTAAAATTTAAAAATAGAAGCTTGATAGCTTAGTTTATTTCAAGTAATTGACTTTGTATAATGACGGTTTTTCTACTTTCGTCTGTGTTAAGCCAGCGAAGAAGAGCGTGATTGAATATGATTCTTGATATGGTAGATGGAAACTAGTTATACCCGAATGCTTACAGGTTGGTAAGCGAAAACGACTAGTCCATTCCATTATTCGTTATATCACAGCACCTTTTTTTAAAACCTGTAACCCTTCGATGCTAAGCTTGCTTTGCATCCAGTTTTCAACTTTTATGGAAGCTGCTTGTATCTGATTTTAGTAGTTTTGCACCCGAATCCTGTAGTCATTTCGGTAATGTTTGTCATTGTTCTATATGTTTGATGTTTGATCAGCTTTATCTTTTTGGCCTGGTTCGTTGTGAAGAATTCAACCTGGAAAACTTTATGCCAGTGCCACCGTCATATCGACGTCAGGTACCTCCGCTCCACCGCCATTGCCATTGTCATTCCTTCACCAGCATTGGGTTGTTGTAACAACTTCTACATGTATTTCAAATTATATTGTATTGTCCCTAACTTGGTTTTCGTATAGTAATGTGTCATTTTTTGCGGTAAAAACACCGATTCAGTGAGTTGTCTGCTTCGATGACGTATTGAATTTCGAACAAATGTACATTTAATGAATTATATGTTAAAAACTAGTTTATTACCCGCGTATTACACGGATGTTTTAATATACAGTTGTTTATATTAAATACATAACATAAAAATATTAATTTTATTATAAAAATATAAGAATTATATTATTATTTGACATAAACTATAATTTTTTTTAGAATTCTAAATATATATGAATAATAATATGTGTTTTTATCATCTTTAAACTTTCTATTATATTTTAGTTATCAAATATTTAAATATGAATATCTCATTCTCGGGGTATAGGGAAAAGCCTATTGAGTGCACTCACTACCCAAGAATCTATCTCTAATAGTTAAAATACAAAATATCATTCATACATAGCATAGTCCAAGCGAACCCACTTAAAATCTTTACTAAACTATGACCGGCCATCATATTAGCAAATAAACGTATTCCTAAGCTTAATGCGCAATTGGTTTTAAATCTTATTATATTATATGTAAATTTAGAAAGATACGATTCAAATATTATTTGTTATTTTAGAATATGATATGTAACGTGTAAATTGCTGGTGATGACACATGATATCACGAGAAATAAGTAAAGTTATTCATTTATTATTTGGGCTTATTATGAAAAAAATAGCACATTTTCACGTTTTTTGCGTTTTCGTCCATCAAAGTTATTTTTTTTTCCATAAAATACCTCAAGTTAATTTTTCCTTTTTGTTTTAGTGAGATTTGGACATTAGACCCCGATTATAATTTGTTAACTGGGTTTTTAAAAACTGAAAAAACTGGGTTCTAGTGTCTAAATTTCACTAGACCAAGAAGAAAAAATTAACTTGAGGACTTTTATGTAACGGAAGGACGAAAACGCAAAAAACATGAAAACATGTTGGTTTTTTTCGTAATAAACCCTTATTATTATTATAAATTATAATTAGGATTAAAACATGTAATATTTAATTTAAAGTTTGAAAATAAAAAAATTTGTTTTATAAATCAATTATATAATTCTTGATAAAATATTTTAGGTAAATTAGAGGTTAAATTAGATAAAGTTTAAATGTGTTTTAATTAATTTTGGCTGGTAAGTACTGTAAAGTTTATTTCGATAACAAAGCAAATAAATATTGAAACTTAAGGTGGTGTTTGGTTCGCAGAATGTTTTAAAAGGAATTGGAATCTGTTAAGGAATTGGAATCTGCAAGGAATTGAAATTGGAATCCATATCATGTTTGGTTGGCTAAAAATGAAATTGGAATCCAATTTCATAATTCGTTGATAAGATAGGATGGGATGAGTGGGTAGAGGTGGATAAGTTTCTAAGGTAGGAATATGATAAGATGGATAGGGGTAGGGTGGGTGGGTGAGATGGGGTGGGTTAAGGTAGGTATGGTGGGTAGTACGTAAGAGTAGGTTGGATAGCGTAGGTAGGGTAAGGGTGAGTGGGTTGGGTGGGTAACGTATGATGGATGAATAGGTGGGTAGGGGTAAGTATGGCGGGTAATAGGCAAGAGTAGGTTGGACAACGTAGGTAAGGTAGGGGTAGGTGGGTGGGATGGGGTAGGGTAGGGTAGGGTGGGTATAGATGGATAAGTCTATAAAGTAGGAATAAGATAAGATGGATAGGATAGGGTAGGGTGGGTATGGGTAGGTATGGTGGGTAGTAGGTAAAAGTAGGTTGGATAGCGTAGGTAGGGTAGGTGGGTCGGGTCGGGTGGGTAATGTATGATGGATGAGGTGTGGGTAGGGGTAGGTATGGTGGGTAGTAGGTAAGAGTAGGTTGGATAACATAGGTAGGATTGGGGTAGGTAGGTTAGAGGTGGGTGGGATGGAGTAGGGTAGGGTAGGGTGAGTATGGGTGGGTGGGATGGAGTAGGGTAGGGTGAGTATGGGTGGGTGGGTAAGTAGGTAATGGTAGGTACGGTGGGTAGTAGGTAAGAGTAGATTGGATAGCAAAGGTAGGGTTGGGGTAGGTGGGTTATAGGTTGGTGGGATGGGGTAGGGTAGGGTAGGGTGGGTGGGTCGGTAGGTAGGTAGGTAGGGTGGGTGGGGTAAGCCTGGACATTGTGTAGTGTAGTGTGTTAAACATTAAGGGTATTTTTGTAATCAACCACTTTCTGTTTTGAAAAGGATTTGAATTCCATCCATTGTGTGAAGAAATGTTATTTTCCTTCATTCATTGGAAAATTTCAATTTTGATGGATCCAATTCCTTTTTATAATTGAACCAAACACATGAATTGACTGGAATTGGATTCCTTTTCCCTCCAATTAACTAGGATTCCAGTGAACCAAACGGCCCCTTAGGATTTTTTGACCCGTGTAAAGAAATTTGACCCGTGTAAAGAAATTTTGTTTTAGTGTGTTTGAAATTTCAGATTTTAAAGTTTTAAGAGTTCAATTTTGTTTTTATTCCATTAACATCATTGTTTAATGGATTTATTATCTTAAGTCATTGATAAATAAATTTAGATTTTGATATTTTACAACCTAAACCTTTATGCGATATCAAAAGTTATCTTCTATCTATCAATACTAAGCATACTAATAACTATAATAAAATTTTAATTCTTTTAGATTCAATCCAGGAGCCAAATGAACTCTTACACATTTAATAAGTTTCAATATATATTGTCATATTAACAAGGAAAAATGACTAAAAAGGTGATATAAAATACAAAATTTGAAAATAAAGGTATCGTAAAAACTTTTAGGCTGAGAAATATAACGTAAAATTCTATTTTGGTCGAGAAATGACATAAAAGTCAAATTTTAGGAAAGATAATTAAATGTTATTTTTCACCAAAAAAAGGATCACAAATTTAAAATTTTTCCTTTTTAATTGGTAATCAATATCTTTTATGTCAAAATTAAATCTTATGTTATTTTCATTGCCTAAAAAGTTTCACATTACCTTTATTGTCATTTTTTGTTATTTTTTTTGGTAATTTTCCCAATTAACAACTCATAATGAAAGTGTATGGATCACACATGGTGCGTATAATCATTACACTTTACACATCAAGCATAATCATGATGCCAATCAAACGTAATTTTATATTGTTGTTAACAAAGACATAGATATTACATTTATAAATAAATGTAATATATTTATCGAGTTTGAAACTTAAAATTTTGTTAAGGATTAAATATTGTTTTTTTTATTGCAAATGCAAAGTAACAAAATGTTTCATCAAAACTATCTAACAAAATTATTCAGAAATAACCGTTAAAAATAATCTTGAAACTTGAAGTTCTGAGAAAAGTGCTCGAGTGAGTAGGAATTTTGTCAGGGGGTGTATTTGCCAACTTGAAAAACATAAGGACCTGCACCGCCAATGATGAAAGGTATAGAACGGGCTTACCTCGAAGGAAATTTGTGCATTCCTCTTTTCTTCACCAACTCTCACTAGATAAATAGTAAATACTTTGTGGGAGATTAAAAATTTTAAAATCCCTGATGTAATTTCAGAAAAATAGGGAAAGCGAGGGAAACGCTTTGTGGGGTTTTGAGATTGGGTTCGTGAACAAGTTGTTAAATACCGGTTTAAGGTAAGAATTTGTCTCAATTTTTTTTATGTAAGTAGTTGATACGTAGGATACAATTTCGAGTCGACTGGTCGGTTTTCTTTTTCGGGTTTTGTTGTTGCTGTAAGGTCACAAATTTCGAAAATCACCATTGTTGAATTGGTGTTCGGCCGATACCTAAACCCTGATAGAAACCTTAAACGGAGGTCAAATTCCTTGATTCTGAATCCAGTAACGCTATAAAAATTTTATTATGATCAAGGTGCATGTTGATTTTAGCATTTAATGGGGTCGTTAAAAGCTAGAAATTGTCAATTTATATGGCGTCAGGTCGACTGGTCGAGTGTGACACTGTAGCCGAAGTGAGTCTAGTTTGAACATCGGGGTAAAGAAGGTGGTTGTAAAGGATAGTCCCTGACTAATTCAAGCAATTTGCTGGAATTGATGAGCAAGTATTTGTTTCAGAAACATTGCTACATTTTAGTGTCTAAAGGCTAATAAAGTTTCTAGAATTACAAATTACGATATAATCTCTACAATGATTTTTAAATTTTGAAGGTGTTCCGAACCACGACATGTCTAATTTAGTAAGAAATTGTCCTGTAATAAGTTCTAACCAACTCCCCTAATCTGTTTTAAGTTCTAAGTATGAGTTCATATAATCCATTTACAGGCATGCCTTGATATTTATACAAAAGATAGAATTCTCAATAACATTATGGAAAAGAGAGTTTAAGTTTCATTAAATATATTAATATAGATTTACATTTATGGGTTACGTTGTGGAAAGAATGTGCATAGATTTAAATCATTTGATACTCTTTCATTAAATCAACATTAAGATTTCAGGTATAACTTAGAGAAAAGATTTGTGTGTTGTTTGCTAACACTAGGGCTCCTAGAATGTTTTATTTAGTGACAAGAGAAAATTTAAAGAAGTGATTAAGAATTTATGATGCTGTACAAAGATCCTTTTGAAATAGATTAAGGAAACAACTTTTGCAGAACATTGTTGCAATTTTGTTTTGAAATGCTCACTTTCAGTAGTATGCAGTGATATATCGTGAAGTCTTGGATGGTTGTAACAACTCATCCCATGTTCAGAAAGTTAATAGAATAATGAGATGTTAAGTGAGGAGTACGTGACAAAGAAATTTAAATTTTCTACCATGATTTAAGCAGATTCAAAAGTTATTGGGCTAACAGCTAACTTATTGTTTTGGGCTTGGAACGTTATGAATGTCAAAAGCAGTAGCCCCTTGAGGTGTACTGAGTTGGAGACTCGTTATCTTTTTTCAAGAGTTTGTAATAGTCCATCCCCCATTGATAATGAGAAGTTTAAATGCCTAATCCCTAAGTTGTAGGTTAGTAATAGCTTCCACCCTGGCTTTAAGTTGATCCAGAGGTATTGGAGTACTCTGTAACTTTGGCAGGAAAGGACATGGTGCAGCACTTATGTTTTGGTGCATTTTTCTTTCTTTACATAATCTTCTGTTCTGTCTTATTACTAATAACTTATCCAATAACAATGGCTTTGGGGTGTTACGTATACTGAACTCAAATCTTTATTGATTAAGTCGGTAAAAAGTTGAATGTTGTTGGTTACGAAAGTTTGTTATTACTATTTTATAATTCATCCATGTGTGTGTGTTTGTGTCTGTAAATTATATACAAAAAACAAATTATTGAAACAAAAGGAAAAGAGATTATCAAATAGTAATATTTCTGTAAATATTTCAAATGATATTTATGTCTGTGAAAACAAATGAGGTGTAAATTGACTTAAATCTCCCTTATTAATTCTGGTCGAACTTATACCTTCTGTGGTTTTGCCATAGCGATCTACCATATAGTGATATTTTGTAATAATTGACATTTCAGTATAAATATTGATGGCAGCATACTAATTGTTGTTTCCTTCTGTCATCTTCAGTCTTCCCCGTCCACCCCTACCGTTTTTAGCAGCCTTGCATTGGAGATTTACCGATGGTTGAAGAGGCTGAGAGTTCGTCAATGGCTCTCATGAAGGATGACAAGCCTGTGATTGTTAGGGTTAAACGGAAAAGCTATCAGTCACCACTTGAAGCTTTTTGTGAGTTTATTTCTTTGTTTATGAAGTATATTAGGTGATAAATGAAGTTTTGATGGTTGGTTTCTGCTTATTCCTTTTATGTTTTTGTGTACTTAGGGCTTGAAATCAATGAAAGACCAGTGAAGCGGCCATTGTTGGATTTTGAGAAGCTATCTATCAGTGAGTCAGCGTCGAAAGGTGTGTGTCGTTGTGTTTGAGTTTCAAATTGGTTAGTTCATTTTATCGTTCAATTAACAGTTAAAGAGTAACACTACATTAAATGAAATTTTGCTTTGTAGATTGTTTGTGATTAATGGTATTATTTTGTGAATTGTTTCTTGGTAAACAATTACAAGAATAATAAAGTTCAGGAGCTTATATGCCACAACTGGACGCTAATAATTATTTTTGAACAAAGTGTATTTACACCAATGAACCTATGTCCTTCTGTTACATCACAGTTGAGGAATCGAAGCCCAAAAAGTTTTTCGTGCAACATGTGGATACCGTGAGCAGCTCTGATGTTGTTGTTGACATACTTCAGTCATTTGTGGCTAGTAAGGTGATCTTCGGTTACCTTCTTTTCCATCTTATTGGCCTATACTTGTTTGTTAGACTAAGCTCGAACTCGGTACAATAGCTTGATGAGTTTTCTTAACGAAGGCTCGAGCTTGACTCAAGGAAGATTCAAGCTTTATTTGAAAGCTCAAATAGCTATGAAAACTATCTCGGCTTCAAATTTTTAATATCTAGCTTGAACCATGTTCAATAAAGCAAATTTATTTCAAGTCCAACAAAAAATATTAACACGTACAGGATACATAGGGCTCAAAAAGCTCAATAAGAATTCGACTTGAGCTTGTATAAGCTTGAGCTAGGCTCGTTATATGTTTTGAGTTTGTTTTCCACTTTTCTGTACTTGAGCTCGAATAACTAGATAAAAACTCGACTTGTTTGCAGCACTGTTGTTGTGTACTTGTGTGTTTGGTCATATCCTTGTTTAACATCCATAACAGCATCTATTTTTTATCTTTTACTGTTCATTAATCAGCCTAGTTCTGCTGATGCACTTGATTCCAAAGCAAAACCTGGGGAGCAAAGGCGTAGTAGTAAGAGTGACAACGTAAGATCTCTCTGCCTTTGCTCTGTAATTAACATCTTGTGTTTTGTTTCCCACATGCTTATGCTACTAATTATATGTTCATCTTTTTCATATTGTATACCTGTGTAGAATGTGGTTACTGTGAGCTTTTTTTGACTTCTTGGGCTCATGAAACTATCATGTTGGATTATTGTCATTCTTGTTTTTTTAAATATTGTTGGTGATGAGCTTTATGGATCATATAGATGCTTTGGCATAAGTGAGCTTTTAAAAGAAAAAAGTAAATAAGTTCTATAAATTTATAATCTTGACATGTTTGGTAAATGTTAAATGACTGTTGTGTGATATACTTTCTTGTTTTAAATGTTAGCTGTTTTCATCGATTTCACAGCTACAACTTTGTCTTATTCTGTTCTTTGTTTCTCTAGCAGATACAGAAGCAGTTACTGGAGAAAGCTAAAGAAACACAAATGGTATATTGAACACGTTATTTGCTCGTATCAAATTCTCTCTCTTTTTCCCCATCCCCCTTTTTTTGTCTTTCATCTGATGCAGCAGTTATAGAGAGACCCATTTACTTGTGAATGTGTGGCTTAATTTGGATTTTATTTCATCTTAGGGCTTGACTGTGTTAACAATTTAGGGGTGTGCATGTGTCGGTTTGGTTCGGTTAGTCGTAAAAATGTGAACCGTGTTTTCAGTTCGGTTACCCGTTAGAAGGCGGTTACCCTCGATTCGGTTACCTGCTATATACTTAAAAGCAAATAAAAATTAAGTAATATTCCTCTTTTAAATGTAAATATTATTTAAATTAAAAGTTAAAGTAAATTATTTTGTTATAAATCTTATGAGTTACACCAAACGTATATAACAAAAATACTCATCTTAAAATCTAGTATTCAATGTTTTAGAACGACTAAATGAAATTATAAATAAAAGATATTAACTAAATATATATAATTGATATCCGTGGATTTCTAAAAATGAAAACCGAAACCTCCCTGAAATATTTCGGTTTCGTATCCAGCGGTTCGGCTCGATTTTCTGGTTTTATTTGAACACCCTAGTCAAAACTAAGAAATAAATCAAAAAGGTAACGGATGAAAAAGTTGAAGGTCATATAACCTCTTGAATTGCTTTATTTAATATAGTAGATTATTAATGTAATTATGTAATTCTGTTTTCATGTTTACCATACTAATTATTCATTAAGAAAAAAGGTCACAAAGTGTTCCATGTTAACCCGAACGGTGACTTTGGTGTTCACCGTTCGTATTCAATGTTTACCATACTAATTATTCAATGTTCAGAAAGTCACAATTCATGTTTACCATACTAATCATTCAATGCTCACCAGCTTTTAGCGAAGAATGCTCGCTTTGAGCAAATATGGAAGAGCCGAAAGGAGAAAAGGAGCGTCGCGTCTGACGATGCATTGCATGATATGTGCCAGCTCTACGATGTTGTGCGTGTGGATGCTGGGGAGACTAGTGTGGTGCAAGAGGAAGAGTGAGTATTCTTAGCTAGAGGGATATTCATTGGGAAATAGTTTAAAAATGGAACCAATAACAGGATCAATCTAAACTAGAAACACTGGGGTCTGGGTTATTATAAATATGAAACGATTTCATTACAGGTTTGAAAATTGAGAATCTCTTGAAAACAACAAGTTCCATTTCCAGTCTCACCATAGAAATGATTTTTGAAACTATTCTAAACTGAAACCAAGCCTAATAAAAGCTGGTACCAGTTGGGTACTTCGATTTTATTGGTCCAGATTGATTTTCCTGCAGCCCTATGCTTAATGAGTCATATGGTGTAAATTGTCTTGTTCTCTCGACACTGATGCAGCGACGATGAAGATGGGCTGATGCGCAGTTTCTTGCCTCTTTTACAAGAGTTCATTCCAAGTGCTGCGGAGGAACTTGAATATGAATTTGATCACCGAATGATAAAGCAAGGTGTTGCTCTTTATTTTTTTCTCTCATTTTACTTCTCTAGTTCTGATCATTGATTAGTAAAGAAGTCAAATTTCTTTTTGTTCTTCAATTTTTTGTTGATAATTTTGTCTGATTTATTATGAAAATAAAAACAGCATCCAAGGACGAGTATGTATATGATTTGTATGCTGTCAAGGACAAAAATAACAGCATGATGGATGAAAACACTTCGTACCCGTTTCCATTGTATGTACTCTACACTTGGTCTTTACATTTCAAATTATCATCTCAAATGGCCTAAGACTATAAAACTCGAGCGTGGATTTTGGTTATAGGGTCCAAGTGAATGACGATGATGATTTCTATGATGGCCCAGATAATTCGGATTATGAAACGGATGATTCTAATGGTAGATTTTGTTATTTACATACATTTATATAATTATATGCCTTTTGTAGGAATGTTAAAGTGTCTTATGTCGTACTCTTTTTTTCTTTTCTGGAATGCAGCTGAAGACAATCCATTGAACGATTATCCTGAGGAGGAAGAGGAAGAAGACGGCAGTGAAGGCTCTAATGAAAATTCGGAGGAAGATGAGAGTGAATCTTCGATCGTAGGATACGTGGGATTGTCGGATGATGACATGCTGATTCAGTATGATGAAGACGATGAGGCGTATTGGTAATAGTAGTTGTGATTGTATACAAAACACATTATCGATCATGCATACTTCTGAGTAGATAATTGGTAGTTGGATAATTGACGGTGGTTTCTCTAATCTCCATACGAGAAATGATTCGGGTGGGGTATATGTGATTTGTGAAAGGTGCCTGCCTGCCTATTTTGAAAATCTGTATGTGCAACTTGAGTACAAGTGATGTGCAGTATTCATGAATTGGTATTTTGGGCTGAGCAGAAAGGGTCTGTCAACCTCCTAACTGCCAAAATCTGTCGAGAGAATAATGGATGGTGACCTTGATCACACAGACGCGGAAGAAACCCAATGCAGATGAAAGTACAAAACATAGAGAAAAAAAAAAAAAAAACAATTCCGAGTCCTTACTTGGGGTTTACAAATTACATTAAAAAATATATAAGTGGGATAATTACAAAAATATTAATATATAAACAACCAACATGTTTTTTACAAATAAAATCCTTAAGTTATATATTTCTTTGTGATTTTTGGAATTTTCCTTTATTTTTTCAAAAAAAATTTCAAGTTTGTGGATTTTTCGGAGAAAAATATTGAAAACATGTTGGTTTTCTGTGAAAAAAGTCATGATTGATTATGAAAAAAAAAAACAAAAATTTTTCGAAAACCAGATTGAAAACAATAACTTGAGGATTTTTGTAGGAAAAAATGACACGGGGACTAAATCACAGAAAACATAGTTTTTTTTTTTTTCGTATTAAACCTTTTTTTTAACATGAAAATATTCATTACAAGTTACATTTTCCAAGGACTTGGTCGCTTTTAATGGGTATTTCGTTCGATACATAACGCTCCAAATTACATTAAGAATAAATGGGCTTAAAATCAATTTACGGGCTTGGGTCAATCGTACCAACCATTCAATTCAACCAAGGACTTCACAACTTAACATCCTCAGCAAAGTTGATGTTCATTGGCTATAGATTTGCACTTGGCTTCTATTCTTTTGGTTTTTAGGTCAAATGTTTGATTTAGATAAATAAATTCAGCTCATTCAAGTGATGATGTGTTGTCATGAGTTAGTTAGTTTCACGGGTTAGACTTTTAGAGAAAGATACGAGGTTTAATCCTAGAAAAAACATTCATTTGGGCCTTCCTTGACTTTGGGCTCAGCATATAGGATCTGTCAATCTATATTATTTATATTCCCAAGTCTGGTGAACTTTATCACACGTCCTTACAAGTCTTCTTTTAGATCAAAGGTTTTGCCAGTTGGGTCTGACGGTTGACAAGCTTTGACTTAGATAAACGAAAAATCAAATCAGGACTATAACATTTTTTTAACAATCATCAATTCTTTTGAAACAATAAACATGATGTTCAATTCAAAACAAAACCAAATGGCTCATGTCTAGTCCTTTTTTTCCACGATAAACACCGACAAAAATAGAAAAAAAAAAAATCCAGGAAAAAACTCGAGTGCGTATCCCGTCTCTTTAGCCAACCACATGAACACAATAACTCGTGTTCGAACTAAACTTTCTTGTCCGCTTCAAAAAGTGTCCTTATTTTCAAGTCTAGATATTTCAATTGCACAAGAGCTCAGAGGCAATAACAACAATCTACTCTGTTCTGTATAGATTTCCTGTGATCATGCTTTAGAGTATGTTCTTTTGTCACCGCATGAAAGGAAGCAACCATCTCATTTCTGACCCGTTTCCGTTTGCAAGAAAATATAACTTCTTCCATCCCTCCTCTGAAAATGCTTCACGACGTATTAGTCTTTGCCTGTGGTTACAATTAAAGCATACAAAAGTTGCCGTTAGAACATAGGTATTACGATTTTCTTATGAATTCTGAAAACTCAAGCAGATAAACAGTTTATCAGTGTTTGAATTTGTTTAATAAACAGATAAATGACAAAGAAGGGGTAAGTCAACCGGCACTACTATGTCTTATTAAAAGTGGTTTATACAAAAAATAATAATAATATATGTATTAAAATTCTTTTGGGGAACGGTATTACAGTTGCAAGGGTGTACTAATTGGTGTTAATTTAAAGCTTCATAAAAACAAGCAGCAGCAAATCAACAAAATTGCAACCAGGCTCTCCAAGTTCTGGGATTGAAATCCTAAAGCAACTATAAGCCTACAGCCCTACTTATTGGAAGTTCAAGACCTGGTGAATAAATACCTCAAGTAATAGTGAGACACAATGGCAGCTTCATCTAAAGTGTAGCGAGGAAACATAACACGAGCATTTGTTGGAACATCTGGTAAATCCTTCCTTAGCTTGCCTACTGCTGTTGAATGAGAGAAAGCACCCACCATCATGTTTTCATGCATCATGGACCTAAATGCATTCACCTGTAGACAAACAGTTTCGATCCAGTAGTCAATACAATCATAGCATCGACTGAAAGCAATAATAATACTGTAGAGGTTCAGAAACAGTAAAAATATCGCCCATTGGGGGATATATGATAAGTCAAAATTTCAGAAATAGGGCACCGGTGCAAAGTTAATATGAGGGGTAATTGAATGTTTGATTAGATATACATGTAAGTTAAAACCCAACATATGCATCTTCACCGGTTCTTCACATTAGACATGATCCATGAGAATCCTTAAACATCCCCAAAAATCCTGGGATACACCATATGGCAACAAACTTAGAATTTTAAGAAGTAATTTGGGGTGGGTAGGATGCAGAGCCATCCAGTAGCAGCTCAGACTCACTTGAACAAGACCACGAAATAAAAATGCAATGCAGTTTGATTTATCTTGGCTTCTACATTCAACCACTAATGTAAATTTACACAAACAATAGGAAGTGACAGATAAAAAAAACGTGGAAATATTTATAACAGGACCAAGATTAATAAGATTAGAACTTTAAAATAAAAAAACCAAATGGATGCATCATTGGGTAAAATGGTTCCAACGGTTCCAAAAGAAATTAGAATGACCAACTAACCGTTGCAACTTCTCTAGCATGGATTGGACGGCATGAGCGAACAGTCACTGGCTCCTCATATTCAGTAAAGGTGAACCAACTATTATACTGCTTGCAAGCAGCATCATAGAATAAAGTTATGGTCAGAAACTCAGAACTAGGACGTGCAGGTACCAAATTAGCAAAGAGAGAGAGCAAATTAACTCACTTGGTCAACTGCAATAAGAACAGGAATATCTTTTACTAGTGACAACTCTTCCCTCAAACGAACTACCACTCCAACAGAAGCATGTGTAGTAGTGATTCCTGTTTGAACCAAGTCATATAAAGTTGAACCTTCAGGCATTGCCATTGAATCTGCATCCTTCATCCTCCCAACACCAGCACCTTCACCAAGTGGTAAAGGATCAAATATTTTACAAGGCAGCTTCATTAGGCGTGATTCATTGTACTTCAAGAAATCCTGTGGAGTATAAACAGTCAATAAAGATAGGAGCCTGTGTATACAATGTGGATTTTGTGGTTTTAAGACTTGTATCATGGGAATTGAATCACCAAATATACCAGAAGAAAATAACAAGAAATTCCGGGACCTTTGACTAATTGATACAATTATACGGACAAATTTCAGGCATCAATTAATTTGACAGCATTCTTGCCTGCAAAATGTTGGCTGCCTGTACTGGGGTATCCCACAAACCAGTTTGAGGGTTTTTATAGAAAAATCCTCCATGGGTCCAACTTCGACCTTCTGGGACATAAAATACCAACCAACCTTCATCACGTGCCCAGTGAACAAGCATTGCTAGAGCAATACTCTTTCCACAGCTTACAGGGCCATCCAGTAGTATTTGCCTCTGAACGCTCAAACCTGCAAGTGAAGTTGCAATCACAAACAAATTTTCACACCTGTAAGTCACATTATATACAAGACATTACCACAACCGATCATGATCAACAAGTTGTCACATACGTTAACAAGCAAACAACATTACCAAGAGAAACAATAAGTCTTAAAACCATGGGTAGAAATCAAAAGCTTTTTTCACACAGAAGATAAAATAAAAACTAAACACACAAGAAAGATAACATTTGAATGAAATGACGAGACAGAACCACGTCGAGTACTTTCACAACCTATCTTCATGTGTTTCCAAAAGTGTTCATCCGTGTCCGCGATAAGTTTTTAAGCTCTACTTCAATTTAGAAGACAACAACACAGTTTTGTTTGATTTGTATGAATGAATAATGTTAATTATCTAAATATTATTAAGTATAATATAAGGTTATGTAACTATTGTTATAATATAGGAACGTGTACATACTGTTTGCAAGCAAGGATTACAAAACGACCAAGGTGGGACTGGGACTTAAACAATACCTTTGGGGCAGTGTCCTTGAACTTGAATCAATAGGTTCTATCATGTGATAGACCAACATAATCATACAATGAACTGTCAACATTGACGAATGATGGATTAACCTAGGTCTCATATTCGCTTAACCTCTAAAAGTAGTACAAGGTCTCTCTCTCTCTCTCTTCCTTCCTGCCACACACAGTCACACACACACAACTATATGATCTTACAATGAACAGTCAGCATAGACCTAGGTCTCATATTCACATGTCCAAATATGAAAGAGTACTAAGGAAATAAGTATTATGGTAGCATATGACCTTGTATGTTTCGGATCTCCTTGTATCTTACGTCCTTTCCCTACAGTAATAACTTTTTTAAAATCTGTGTTCTTGGCTTGCCTCATCCTATCTATAATACTGCAAATAACATGCTAATCACATAATTTCGTCTCAATATCTCAACCAATTCACATGCCTAACCAACAAGTCTTTTTTCTTAGTTAGAATAAACAAATGAGGATGACCTTGGCAAATCAATTGGCCATGATGCCACCCATCTAAACAAAATTGACAAACACAAAATCTACTTTCATTCTAACAATGAACAGACAAGTATTTTGCATACCCAATATCCAAAAATTAATTCCAGCCACGATTTTAGCTAGAAACTAAGTGATCATTGTTTCACTCAGCCCATATGCCACTCACACATGCTAAAGCAATAGCAATTCACAAGCACCAGGCATTTAATTCATAAGTGACTACTACCTTCATGGTATGTACAAATTTCAATTTCACCGATTACACATTTTGTATGTTATTATTAAATAATAGATGGATTAATGATACAAGCCTACAGTAGCAACCATCATGTGCAGATCTTTTGAACCTAATGAAGTAACTACAAAAAAAAAATCTGAGGAAACCTAACAAACCATTATTTTGCTTAGGAGCAATAAGCTAAAAGTCACACCTTTGTTATTACTAGATTGCAAAGACGGGTCTATAATGCGCCTGAAATTATCTCGGAGATCCAAGAAACTGTGTCGAACAAGCAATGCATCTCTCATTGACTCATCAAACTCCTTCTCCATTCCCACTGGCAATTTCTCTGGCAGCACCTCCTCCAGTTTCTTCCTACTGTATCACACACGAAAGAAAGAACACAACTGCTGATGGCTCCTAACTCAGGAAAAGAAAACAATTTGGCCTTCCAACCCAACTAATTTGTCCAGTTATGTGAATATATATACTGTTCATTCTCCCTTCCAAAAGAAAATGTTGACTTCTGAGTGTCTCAAATCAAATTTGATTAGTAGTTAATTTTATTACAAATTTAATACAATTCATGTTTCTAATTGCAGCATCTGTTTTACCATTTAGGTTGACTATCAAATTTTAGCTTTGCATGCCAAACTTGCGGGGGCTTATGTTGTTGGTCAGTTTCTCTGGGGCAAGTTTATTTTAATTAAATTTCTAGATTCTACATTAATTTTTAAAGTAAAGTATAACCATCCTTTAGGAACCAAGAGAATAGCAGTGTAGCACCATCACAGATTGATCGATTTCGTAGAGACAAAATGAAGTAATAAACTTGTGATCACTTACTACCTACGAACTTATTTAATTTAGTAAAGATCAAACTAACTACAGCAAACTCTCTACATTACTATATTACCAAATTTCCTGGTATGAGTGTTAGGTTTTTTGCTTTGGGCAATGCAGTGTATGATATTCAAATTCTCAAAACGTAGAAACAAATGTGTCTTCAACGTAAGAAATATGAAATTCACAGATGTATTGGTAAATGAAAATGCAGACACAATACCTAAATTTCATGTAAGTGCAGGCGTCTTTTCTACTGAGTTCAGCTAAAGAGACGGCGGCAGTAAACAACGGGCGTCCGTTAGGGCCGACATCGAGAGACTTATCACGCTCATCTTCATCAAGGAGGCGCCTCCGGTTTCTTTCGTCGGAGATGAAGTCATGGACTGCATCATCAACAGAAGAAACAACAATCTCTTCCTGTTTGGACTTGGTTTTCGCATCAGCTTTGGATTTTGGTTGAGCTTTCTTATTGCTACCCTTTGCACCCGACGCTTTGGCTTTCTTTGAAGCAAAGGTTCTGGAAGATGTGAGCTGAGAAGCTGTCGAATTTGTTGCTGCAACGATGGTAGAGACAATAGTTGATTTCACTGGAGCGGATGTGACTGATCGGAGAAGTGAACGCAGCATTTTTCTACTTCACGATGGCGGAGTGTCAGTGGCAGATCTAGAAAATGACGGCATTGGAGACAAAAAAGAATTACCTTAAACATGGAGATGTTGAGTACAAAAATCTTCCAAAAACAGGAAAATCATAATACCTTTGCAATTGTTCTCTACCATTTTCATTTTAGAATGGGAATAATTACATCATCATTAGTAACATTGACAAATATTTCTCTTTCCACGGCACAAATTACAAAATCATTCAGAAAACCATCTTTAATTCGGTAGAAGATGTAGAATTAGGCCGTGACTAGTAGCATTTTTCCTAAAAGATTTTCGATCAATCGAACTGGATGTTGATGAAGACGAAGATGAAGATGATACCCCTTTGAAAAATATATTTCCATTTTTCTCTTAAGATAATTAATCAACAATTAGTAATAGTTTAACAATACTATAATGGATTAATAAAATCAAAATCAAAATCAATCAACAATGTCACAACAAATCACAATCATCAATTAACAAATACACTATAACAATGAATTATTACAATAAAAAGAGCTCAAAATCAAGACACGAGTTATTAACCTAAACCTAGTTCTCATTCATATATGTTAAATCATCAAATTCATGTAGTAAGAACTATATGCTATATGAATTATGTATTGAAATAAGATTTAGAGCCTAGAGAGTCAGGGTTTTGTTTTGTTTACCGATTGAGAGAGAGAGAGAGATGAGCGAGAGACTAGGAGAACCGTGAACCGTTAAGAACCTACTTCTGTGATGAACCGAGTCAGCTTGAAGACTGAAGCGAGCCGTGAATCCTGGGACGAACCAGCATGAGCAAGAGGCGAGCGACAAACAGCAAGCTTTTGCGATTGGGCTATGGAACTAATGAAAATTGGGCCTTTTAGATAGGGGTGTTCATCGGTTCGGTTTATGGGTTATTCGGTTTCCTCGGTTCGGTTTCCTCGGTTTGAAACTTTTTGAAGCCCAAACCGAAAACCGAACCAAACCGATTTCAAATTGGACTAAACCAAACCGAAAACCGATTTCAAAATCGGTTTGGTTCGGTTTGAAAACCAAGAAAACCGAATTTCAACTTAATTTCAAATTCATCTTTTTTCCATCTGCATTGTTCAGCTTCTTCAACTAAAAACTCTTGTACAGCCATGGTTAGTACCACTTACTCAGCTATCAATTATCATGCTACACAGCAAGATCATTCATCTTGTTACACCAAGAAACCACAACTGAAACAATATTAAAACAACATCGTGTTTTGTTTAACGTCCCACTCCACTTCCGCACTAGGGTCCCTTATGGAATTTTTTTTTAAAATACTTAAATCTGAAATAAAAACTAACCCTTGTCGTTGGAGAAGAAGATGATACGCAAAGATAGTATTCCGACGGCAATGGCGAGAGGAGACTAGCGGCGCCGGTGAAGAAGAAGATGATGATTGGAGCGGTGAAGGAGAGGAGAATAGCGGCGACGACGGCGAAAGGAGACAACCAGCAACAATTCCGGCGAAGGCGGAGGCGCGGTGCGGCAGGCGCCAAGCAGAGGCGGCGCTAGGGTTTTGAGGCGGACACGAGGGTGAGAACGGGACTCGAAAAGTCGAGAGTTGAGAATGTGAAACGGTGGACTCAAATTCAAGATGGTGGTTGAATCTCAAATTATGTAATTATGTATATTTAATGCATATTATTTATTTATTTTTTTAAATTAAAAACCAAATTCGGTTTTCGGTTTGGTTTGGTCTGAAAAAAGGAAAACCGATCATCAAACCGAAAACCATATTGTGAAATTCGGTTTGGAACCAAACCAAACCGAAAACCGCTTTATAAATTCGGTTTGGTTTTATTCGAATTCGATACGGTTTGGTTTTCGGTTTTTTCGAGTCCAAACCAAATATTGCACACCCCTACTTTTAGATAATCTCATTGAGGGCCCGTCACTAATCATGAACGGGTTTAGAAAATTGGTGTGATTGGGTGACGGATGGACTGACCACTAAAAGATCAAATCCATGTATAATTTGATACTAGTTTATTACCCGTGTATACACGGGATGCTTAAATACTTGAGTTTAAACTTATTAGAGGGTGAAAATCTTCGTTAAGAAGCTAAAAGTAAGATAACACGGTTGGATAAGTGACTAAGTATATAAGAAGAGATATTTATGAGTTTTCAAAACAAAAACCCTAGTTAGAAGATTTTTTTTTATAAATAATTTACTTTAATTTTATTATTTTATTGATGAAACATTGTAAAATACAAATGTTATATCCTCGTTAATCCAAATGAAAGTCTATTTAATCGCTAACTGACATGTAGAACCCTTTTAACAATGATAGATTGATTAACCCATGTGTAGATGGTTACTTTTAACAATTTATTTTTATTAAAATAATATACATTTACAGTTATATATATTAATTTTTTTGTAAAATAAAAATCTGAAAATAATATGTTTTAAAAATATTGATTGTAAATTTTGTCTTGATTGTTGAGATTTTAGTGGGATTCACTCCTAAATTTCTATAATTAATTTAAAATTAAATGTTAATTTAGAAAATACTAAATGACAAATGTCACACGTAGAATATGCCACTTGGCATCATGAGAGGATGACAAGAGGCAAAATAGTTACTCATTTAATAGTATCTATAGATAGATTATAGATTATAGATATAGATTTTTTGATGAAAAATATTTGTTTAATATATTATATTCTAATATTTCATGTAAAACTAAATTTAGTTTTGGAACATATTAGAAATCAATTTATTCGTTTCGTGTCTGAGTTCGGTTTTAACAGTTTTATGTCTAAAAAATTATAAACCGAAAAAACAAAGGAAATTGAAAAGGACCGATAAACAACTATTAATTCATAAATTCATATGTCTTTATTACCTGAAAGGTTGTTAGTGAAACTCGGTATGACAATTCTGACCCATTGAAGTAAACGAATCGACGACTAAAAGATAAAAATTAAGCATAATTTTGAAAAAAATTTCAATAAACAATTTGTTTAATACGTCATATTCTAGAATTTTATCTTTGTTATGTTCTAGCTTCCTTGATTTATTATTGGTCATTTTGACGGTTCCGTCCTTTTGAGCCATTGGTTTGAAATTGTCTCAACCTACTAAACTTGACTAGACATAAAGGATAGTTTGTGTAAAGTACATAAAGATTGATTTCAAATAAGGGTGTGCAAAATGACCAAAGTCGATTAACTCATTCGAACCGAACCTTAATTGGGTTAAACAACTTGGATTATTCGGTTTTCGGGATTCTTAATTGGAAAAAATGATCTCACATAAGTAATTCGGTTCGGTTTACAAGTATGATTCCAGTTTATTGGGTCCCCGAATAACTCATTAATTTTTAAATATCAAATTTGAATATTTGATATTGTCATTTTGAACTTTGAAATTTATAAAAGTTCATGTGATGGAATTTTAAACAATTATTATGTGTATTTAGTTTTGATGTTGTGTAACATCCCGTTTTTAGAATTATTGCGTGGATTTATTTTAGTGGATAATTAATATATTATTATTGCGTGGGTCCAATAAGAACCCGATTAGTGGATATATACGTGTCGGGTTGCGAGTTACGTGTCTCCGGGTAATTATATTAGTGGATTAATTATATATTTGGGTTCGTGGAGTTAAATGGGTTAAAAGGGTATTAATTGTGGAAATTGAGTATTGGGTCCGGGTTAATGGGTTCGGAACCGGATATGGATAAAGACGTATATATTGTTGAGCTTTGTTTCTTTTCTTCCTCCCTTATCCTTTTCTTTTTCCCAAAACCCAGAGGTGAGAGTGTGTGTAACTGTGTGAGAAGCTCCAGCAAAATTCTACTGCAAATTCGAGATTTGGGTGTAGAAATTGCAGAATTGAGTTGCCTTTCATCTTCCTTGTGTTCTTGAGACTTCAAAGGTAAGATTTTGTGGTTTTAATGGCTAAATCCTTGAGATATGTGTGGATTATATGTGGAACTGGTTTCTGTAAGTATATGGGTTGTTTATGTATGAGTTTTGTGTGATTTTGCTGCTGAAATTAAGTGTGGAGGGGTTAAACCCCCTGGTTCGGCCATGGTTATCGAAGAGCAAGCTTGAGACCAGACGACAGGTCGCGGCGCGACGCGCAGGGGACCGCGGCGCGACGCGCAGAAGGGGGCGAGCGCGGCGCGATGACTGGGGGGCGCGGCGCGGATTCCTGTCTGTGAAAGAAATGTGATTGGGTTAATATGAGAGAGTCTCGAGTCGTTAATTGGTTGGGTTCCTTCGGGATATTGTGGGATTGAGTTGTTTGGGATTGTTTCAGGGTTTTGGGTCGGTTATGAGTTGGGTTATAAGTTGTTATGTGTATCTTTTGAAGTGATTTCGTGCTAACGGTTGGGATCCGTGTGATTTCAGGGACGAGTAATCGAGTTGAGCCGAGTCAAAGATTTCGGGGTTAGCGGATTGATCAGGTGAGTACCCGAGTCCTTTTCTAAACCGCGGGATGATTTTTCGAGTCATGATTGTGTAGCTAGTTTCGTGTACGTGTATATTGTGTATTGTGAATGAGACAGGGACGCGAATAGCAGGTATGCTTCTATTCTCGCATATATGTTATACGTGCATGAGACGAGATCTAGTGGTATGTGATGTGATATGTGTATGAGATTGAGCTGGAACGTGCAGGTATGGTCTCTTCTACCCGATACGTGTTATATGTGTTTGAGTGCAGGTGTCCGCGATATGTGATCGCGCAGGCTGACTGTCCCTAACCAGTCACGAGATGTGAGACTGTATATATACAGCAGTGATATTGCCAGGTCGCTCCTGTGCCTATTGAGTAGCTAACCGCTGCTGTGTGCGGCCTGTTAGCTGGGGAACGTGGTCCCCTTTTGAGCAGAGATATGTGTGGTGCATCGAGTTGCACCTACGTGTTGAGATATTCTGTGTTGTGCATCGAGTTGCACATATATGCTGAGATATTCTGTGTTGTGCATCGAGTTGCACCTATGTGTTGAGATATTACTGTGTTGTGCATGTTATATGTGTTATCGTGCAGAGTCTAACCCTCGAGTACTCACGAGCTTTCGAGCTTACGTATTCGAGTCTTCCGTGTTCAGGGTGTCAGGGAAGAGATGAGTAGCTGGGTTTGCTGATCAGGGGATTGCGGAGGATCGAGGACGGTGTATCTGCCTTGCTAGGGATTATGTTAGTGTTGGCTGTGTTAGCATCTTTTGGGGATGTTGTAATCTAGTGGATTATGTGTTAGTGACAATTATGTGAAAGTTTAAATTGCCAGTGATTTCGAGTTATCCTATGACATGTGTTTAAATAGAGTATTGAGATGTTGCCACCTGTGTATTGAGTTGACGTGGCATTTATGTGCTCGGGGAGGGTGTTACATTGATGGTATCAGAGCTTGTGGTTTCAGTATTGAGTATCAGTGGATGCTTGTGCTCTTACCGTGTTCAGATCCTTGGGAAGTATTCTGGTGTCAAATATAAGAGGATTTAATTAACCTAGCTTAGTGTATAACGCTGGGTGATTTATCTGTGGTTCTCAATTATTTCGGTTTGTGCAGATTATTATGGTAGATCAGGGTGAGGGATCCGGTACGGGTAAGCCAGTGGGCGACGAGTATCTCCGCAGATCAGAGCTGTTTGAGGTCTTGACAGAGTTTTACAGACAGCGGCGTGAGCAGGGTCAGAGTTCGGGGCCGGCTGTTCAGCCAACAGTGACAGAGTCTGAGACTGGTGCTTCATCTTCTACGTGGAGGGGTAGGTCCTTTAAGGATTTTATGACGGGAGATCCACCCCAGTTCAGAGGTGAGGGTGAGCCAGGGATGGCTATGGCATGGGAGCGAGAAGTAGAGGCAGCCTTCAGAGTTGCGCATGTGGAGCCGAGAGATATGGTCGGTTATGCGACCTATCTGTTGAGGGGAGGGGCGTCTCAGTGGTGGCAGTCTATAGAGTCAGTGATGACATCTTCTGCGGCATCTGCGATGACGTGGGATCAGTTCAGGGTTGTGTTCGAGCTGCAGTACATCCCAAGAGATGAGAGACGAGAGATGGAGCGTCGATTCTTGCAATTGCGGCAGGGAGAGATGACGGTGCAGCAGTACGTGGACCGGTTCAACGAGCACTCCCAGTTTGCGACTCACCACATCGCCACCGAGCAGCGAAAGGTCGATACGTTCATTGATGGATTGCGAGCAGATATCAGGGAGTTCGTTGGGATGCACGAGACTCCTACCTTCGCCAGAGCATTAGAGATGGCCCGCATCAGAGAGCGGGAGATAGCCAAGCAGAACGAGGATCCATCTTTTCAGCATCGGCATGCAAGGACTCCTGAGCGGACCTCGAGAGATCGGAGGCATTCTAGAGGCGATTCCAGGGAGCGACGTTCGGGTCAGAGTTCGAGAGATAGACGAGACAGAGATAGAGACAGAGACAGAGACAGGGAGCAGAGGTCGAGTGGACCGGGGCGGAGCCAGAGATCAGGTCGTCAGAGTCAAAGGCGGAGTTCGAGATATACAGAGCAGAGTCAGAGCAGCGTAGGGCCGAGGCCTCGAGATGGGGGAGATAAAGGAGACAGTTCGGTTGGAGATCGGGGGTGCCCGATATGTCACCGTCGTCATAGTGGGTCGTGTGTGCTCAGGTGTTATCGATGCGGACAGCGTGGGCATGCTGCCGCCGTGTGTACTGCTCCAGAGCCATTGTGCTTTCGTTGTGGGAGGCCGGGACATAGAGTGCGAGACTGTCCAGAGTTGAGATCAGCGGTGCGGGGTACGAGTTCTAGCGGGGCCAGAGCAGAGCCGTCGTCATCCGGTCGTCATGGTTCTAGGGTGCGGAGTCGAGTCTTTCAGGCGACCGCAGAGGAAGTTCGAGATGCTGCTGATGTGGTTTCGGGTACGTCTTTCTGAGCTTGCTTTGAGTGTGTGTCAATTGTGGGGCAGGTCATTGGGTTATGTCTGCGATAAGTGTATGTGTTCTGTTACGTGTGACTGTTCTGTTTTGTCTGTGATTATGTGGCTCAGTGATAGAGATGTGGAAGGGTTGTGTATGAGTTATATGGGATTGTTATATCTGGGTATGTGTGTGAGAGTGGGATATCCTGTGATATGATGGGTTATTAGAGTTTCGAGATTGGGCATTGTGTCATGTTAGTGGATCAATTATATGAATAACTATTGCGAATGTGACTGTGATAATGTGATTCAGTGACAGAGTTGTGGGATAACTGTGAATGGGTTATGTGGGCTTGTCGTGTTTGAGGTGTGTTTATGGTGTTAATGTGTTGAATTGAGGAACATTGTGATGAGGGCTTTCGAGTTCGAAATTGTGCTATGTTAGTGGACTGACCTTGTGGAGTTATGTGAGTTATATGAGTAGTTATTGTGAATGTGTTTGTGATGTGCTAGTGGATTGATCCTTCTGATAGTGGATTATCATATCGATGATGGGTTAAAATTCATGCGTGAGTATTTATCCATATCATTGATGATTGTAATATTCAGAATTCAAATGCGAATTTGACAGAGTTGTTGAGAATTATATTGAGAGTTATGAGTCAACATTTCGGGGATTTGACTTAGAGATGTGTATAATTGCGAATGAGTTTGCGAGAGATTCCGGGGACGGAATCTTTTTAAGAGGGGAGGATTTGTAACATCCCGTTTTTAGAATTATTGCGTGGATTTATTTTAGTGGATAATTAATATATTATTATTGCGTGGGTCCAATAAGAACCCGATTAGTGGATATATACGTGTCGGGTTGCGAGTTACGTGTCTCCGGGTAATTATATTAGTGGATTAATTATATATTTGGGTTCGTGGAGTTAAATGGGTTAAAAGGGTATTAATTGTGGAAATTGAGTATTGGGTCCGGGTTAATGGGTTCGGAACCGGATATGGATAAAGACGTATATATTGTTGAGCTTTGTTTCTTTTCTTCCTCCCTTATCCTTTTCTTTTTCCCAAAACCCAGAGGTGAGAGTGTGTGTAACTGTGTGAGAAGCTCCAGCAAAATTCTACTGCAAATTCGAGATTTGGGTGTAGAAATTGCAGAATTGAGTTGCCTTTCATCTTCCTTGTGTTCTTGAGACTTCAAAGGTAAGATTTTGTGGTTTTAATGGCTAATACTCTAATAATTTATTAATTATAATATAATATAATAAAATTTTAAAATATTTAAAAAAATGATTACTATTCATGTGTGTGTAGAATTATACAAAATTAATAGGTTATAATAAATAACAATATCATTTATATATTTTTGTTTAAAAATAATATTTATATCTGTACCTTTTAGTTTATTATATTATATATATATTAAATATATTCGCGTAATACGCAGGTAATAAACTAATATAGTGTATAAAGTTATTGTAATTGAATCAGAATTGTTTATATGTAAAATGTAAATATCTAAATACTAAATTTTAATATACAAATCATCTAACCTGTTTTATTCAAATTTTTCAACTCATTTAACTCGTTTAAATTTTATTATTTTACAAAGACTTGTATTATTTATGCTCAAACTGAATAACTCATTTATCACAAACCAAAAAACTCGATATCCTTTTAATTCGAAATCAATTAACCCGTCTTTTTGTTTATTTAGATCGACAATCGGTTCAACCAAACAAACTCACAACTTCAAAACTGATAACCGATGTAGGGGTGTGCAATATTTGGTTTGGACTCAAAGAAACCGAAAACCAAACCGTATCGAATTCGAATAAAACCAAACCGAATTTATAAAGCGGTTTTCGGTTTGGTTTGGTTCCAAACCGAATTTCACAATATGGTTTTCGGTTTGATGATCGGTTTTCCTTTTTTCAGACCAAACCAAACCGAAAACCGAATTTGGTTTTTAATTTAAAAAAATAAATAAATAATATGCATTAAATATACATAATTACATAATTTGAGATTCAACCACCATCTTGAATTTGAGTCCACCGTTTCACATTCTCAAGTCTCGACTTTTCGAGTCCCGTTCTCACCCTCGTGTCCGCCTCAAAACCCTAGCGCCGCCTCTGCTTGGCGCCTGCCGCACCGCGCCTCCGCCTTCGCCGGAATTGTTGCTGGTTGTCTCCTTTCGCCGTCGTCGCCGCTATTCTCCTCTCCTTCACCGCTCCAATCATCATCTTCTTCTTCACCGGCGCCGCTAGTCTCCTCTCGCCATTGCCGTCGGAATACTATCTTTGCGTATCATCTTCTTCTCCAACGACAAGGGTTAGTTTTTATTTCAGATTTAAGTATTTAACTAAAAAAATCCATAAGGGACCCTAGTGCGGAAGTGGAGTGGGACGTTAAACAAAACACGATGTTGTTTTAATATTGTTTCAGTTGTGGTTTCTTGGTGTAACAAGATGAATGATCTTGCTGTGTAGCATGATAATTGATAGCTGAGTAAGTGGTACTAACCATGGCTGTACAAGAGTTTTTAGTTGAAGAAGCTGAACAATGCAGATGGAAAAAAGATGAATTTGAAATTAAGTTGAAATTCGGTTTTCTTGGTTTTCAAACCGAACCAAACCGATTTTGAAATCGGTTTTCGGTTTGGTTTAGTCCAATTTGAAATCGGTTTGGTTCGGTTTTTGGTTTGGGCTTCAAAAAGTTTCAAACCGAGGAAACCGAATCGAGGAAACCGAATAACCCATAAACCAAACCGATGAACACCCCTAAACCGATGGGTGATTAACCCGCTCCAATAATAGCCAGTTTTTACTTTACTACTTCTGGTTTCTAGGGCTCGGAAGTTGTTCCTCTTCGTTCTCCCTCTTTTTTCCACACAAAGTCACAAACAACACGCAGTAGGATCTCGAAGTTCATCAGTGACGATGCTGACGGCCGACATACCACCGAACCAGACAATTTACGTTAAGAATCTCAACGAGAAGGTCAAGAAGGAAGGTATTCTATTTTGTGTGGTTGCTCTGTTTATGCTACGAATTCGAAGTTAAAACTTACCTCCTATTTTCAGAACAAATCAAAATAGGGGTTGCATTAGTGTTTTATACGTTTAGTTTTTTCTATTCGATAGAAAATAAGTGTGTGGAAAATCGTAGCTGTATCTTGCAAATTATGTGTCAGAAGGAAATAGCTACAAATCGAGAGAAATGCTAGTAGATGTTACTTTCAATGGTTAGCACTCACAAATGGGTGCAACGAAAGAATTACTTATCTTAATGTTTTTTAAAACTTTCTTATGATATGAGAAATGAAAAAGTGCTCTCCTTGGTGGAGGGAAAGCGTGAAGGTCCTATTAAATCTAGGAACTTATAGAAGACGGGGTTTTTGATAATTGGGGTAGGGTATAACTATTTGGTGGAATGAGGAGGTATAATTGTAACTCTTGATGAGGACATTTCTGCATTGTAGAGAGTATTAGGGACAAAGCTTTTTTGTTATGCTCTATAACAGGTTAGGAAAGCTATTGGAGTTGTCACTTTCACTAGTTCTACAGGATGCCAATGGACTTGAAATCTGAAGTATAGTGAATGCAACGAGATAGAATTAATCTTTTTTGGTAAATTTTAGTAAAGTATAGTTCTTGTTAGGATCTTCCTCGTTTCACAATATTGTCAATGTATGCCATGTTCATGGCCCATAGAGGGGTCAACACTTTCTTGATTTAGTTAATGGTACTGATGGATTAGGATAAAAGAGCAGTGTTGATTTTCTGCAGTCTGAGTCCTAGGATCTCAACTTTCAGTCTATGTTTTATAAGGTCATGGATATGCAATGTTGTTGGTAAAGAGGCAGTTTATAATGAAGACAAAAACTTCAACAAAAATAGTACATGTAATAACGATATAAAATTAGCCATCCTTAGTAGTTTTTGTGGATATGCAATATTAATTGTTGGTAAAGACAAATTTAATTCCAGGAAAACTAGCAAGTCATGTGGGTATCAGGTTAGATTAATAGCTTTTAATAGTGTTTATTTGAAATATGGCATGATTTTAAGCATCATGTTTTCATGAGACGGGTGTTATTGATTAACTAAAAGTTTAAAGTGGGCTAGAGGCAGAGGCATGTGCAGAGCTAGAAATGGAAGGGCTCCAAAAAGTTTTAATGGAAGGGCTTTAGGCCTAAAGCCAGCATTGGGCGCTTGTAAGACATGTAAAAGTTTATTGAGGATCATGCTTGTTAAGCAGATTGGTTGCCTTGACTCGTTCTCTAGAGTCTAGTCAAAGAGTGGAACTATGTGTATTATCTGCAACATATTGAAACTCCAACACGTGTTTGCGTTAAAAACATTGATTGGGATATCTTCTAGTTAGTAATAATATGCTTGGAAAACATATTATTTGCACATTATCATCAATGTTACTAAAATAGGATATCATCCATGATTAAAACAATAACCTTGACAAAACTTATGTAGTTTTCTTGTGAGGAGTAATGGTCTATCTAGAAAAAAAGGAATACACATGAATAATACCGTTAGATTATGCAACAAGCAAGATTCAAGTGGACAATATAAAAGTATGGGAAACAAACCGATAGAAAATACCTACTACAGGGTTAAAATAGTGGCAGTAGAGGGCATCATGTTAAGGTGCCTCATACTTTGGTGCTCTCAATCTGGTGTATATAAGTTTTTTGGTGCTTATTCACGCAACGCAATCATGTATCGTCAATTTGTCATGTAAGCTTTACTTTTGTTTTTCTGTTCTTTATTTTGTGCCATTGACTGAAGTCAATAAATGATAGTAACTCTCATATCCTTCAAAGTAGCCCGTCATTGTGTGTCCTTACGAGTCAAATAGTAGGCAAGTTACATAAATGCATCTACATGTATGCATATATGTAAGTTTTTCTCATCATATTAATAAAGCAGAGAAGCTAATTGATATCACGATCAGTAAAACAGATCCATTTGAGGATTACATCTGTTTATGTATTTTTCTGTAAAGAAATGGGGATACACGAGAGAGGGAAGAGAGGTAAATAATTAGTGAGAGGTGGTGGCATACTTGGTCTTGGTGTATGTTTTACGTCTGCATTTGGTTTCTGTTAAATGCAAACTACATCTACCACTTTTTCCTCTCCGTACTCTCTTTAATGACCCATCCAACACTTATCATGTGAGATCTACAATGTGTAATATCAGTTATGGACCGTAGTCTATCTATTAAACTGACTCTTGGCCTGCTGCTTCCAAGTATTTCCAGTTATTTGGAGCTAGAAAACATAACTCTATATTCTGAAATTGGTCCCTACTTTAATCATGTCTTGAAGCTGAAAATGTGAAACCCTTTTATAGCATTTCACGTGAATTGAATGGACACTGTCTTCACATGTGCATGCTTATACTTGTGTTTCTAATTTTTACTTGTATATGGAAGTAGCCATGATGTTTCTTGTTAAAATCTGCATTGATCACATGTTCTTTTGGCCATCAGAGTTGAAAAGGTCTCTGTATGCCTTGTTCTCCCAGTATGGGAGGATTTTGGACGTTGTTGCTTTGAAGACGGCCAAACTTCGTGGGCAGGCATGGATTGTTTTCAGTGAAGTGACTGCTGCCAGTAATGCAGTTCGCCAGATGCAAAACTTTCCATTTTATGATAAGCCAATGGTAAGTTTTAGAGTATGATATGTACATATATACCAAGATGTGTGAACTCTGTACTGCGAGCTGCATGAACTTTTACAAATTCATTGGTGTTTTAGATATGAGTCAGAAATGATTCCATAGTGGTAAATGCCTAAATGGTATATATTAAATCAATACCACAAGCAAAGTCTTTGTTTGCTGAATGATGGTCCATTGCTGGTCGCAGATTTTTCTTTCATACTTCTATTAAGTTTTTTTTTCTGTTAATGTAATATTGCATCTTTTGGGTGGTTTTTGCTTGTCTCTTGTGGATGTGGATCAGTGGATATCTTTTTTCCACGAATTCTAGTGGGTTATTGCAAAGTCCTTCCTCTCTACTGGGTCACTAGAAACTAGAATGATAGTAGTAGGAGATTAGGGAGGGAACTCAGGAAAGTACAAACTGAGACAAAAATGATTCGGTCACATGTATAGGTATAATCCAGTAAGCATCATGTATCTGAATCAGTTTAAATATGTACTGTTGACTGATCGCCAATTGACTCATATTTTCTTGTAGTCGGAACTTCTTTTGCATATGTTATGACTGTGAGATAGCTATCAATGTTAAGAACTTAAGATGCTTCCTCTATTTCTTTTTTTTCCCTCCATACGTTGGCTTGTCTAGTAGTATCTTTACCTAATTCTCTGTTTGATGTTTGATGCAAAGTTTATAACATTTTTCTGTTGCAATTTAGCGAATCCAATATGCTAAGGGCAAGTCAGATTGCATTGCAAAAGCCGATAATACATTTGTTCCAAAAGATAAGAGAAGGAAGCAAGAGGAGAAAAGTAAGTTACCTTCCTATTCAAGTCTTTTTGTTCTATAGTTTCTTTTTATCATGTCTCCCAGAGTTGTATCAGATTTGAAAAAAATAAATAAATTCTAGATTTGTAGGTTGCTAGAGGGACCAAGAGGGGTTTTACTATTTTCAGTGTTAATGAAGTTCATCTTTAAAAGAATATTGATAATTTCATTATTTTCATGTAGCTCTTAAAGATTTCTCGATCTTTAAAACATTGTGTATTCTATGGTTCATTTCTTGACAGCTTTCCATCAAAGCTTAACAATGAAAAACTAGTGATTCTGCCCCTTGCATGTATACAGCATCACTTTTCTTTTTTAGGGAAAGATTTTAAGTATCTATTTTCCATTTTCATTATGACAAATAAATCGGCTATCGATTTTGGATACACTAGGTTCCTTGTGCTTCCATTGATGGATATTTTGAATGTTGACAAAATATCATAATACAAATGTTTAAACCACACAACGAGTCAAATATTGCAATGTTCATGGGAAGCACAAGGAACCTAGTGTATCCAACTGTAGTTTTGTTATGAACGCTTGATCACTTTTCCTCTCATTTACCCGTCAAGATTATCATTTTTGTGTATGTTTTTTTGTCTTATCGTTCACTACATGTACAGCGGAGAAGAAGAGAGATGCTCCACAAGCTACTAATGGTGTACGAACCGACAACGGAGCTCATGCAGTAAGTTCTCTTGAAACCAAACTCTCCGAAACTTTATGTTTATAGCACCATCTCGTGCTTTTCAACCAGTACCATTGTTAGGACCATATATTTTGCTGAATTTCATGAACCTGTGCAGGCTTCATATCGAAACGGAAGGCCAAACACACAAGAAACAACAGCACCGAACAATATCCTCTTCGTACAGAACCTGACACATGACACAACAGAGGACATGCTGCAACTTCTCTTCAAACAGTTCCCGGGTTTCAAAGAAGTTCGTATGATCGATGCAAAGCCAGGTATTGCATTCGTAGAGTTCGATGACGACAATCAATCTTCGACTGCAATGCAATCCCTGCAAGGCTTCAAGATCACTCCACAAAACTCAATGGCCATCAGTTATGCCAAGAAGTAACCAAACACTCTTTTTTATAATTGTATTCTGGTGGATGGTCATTTGCCTATGCTAGTTTGTAAGGGAATTTTGGAGTTTTTAAACTCTTTTTCTTGAAGAAAACATAGAAAAATATGAGGTCAATTTGGAGACCTTACAATTGGGTTGATTTCCTGTAAGTTAATAGTGATGAATTTATGCTATGACTAATGTCTATGTTTAAAAAAAAAAGGCCAAGATACTTGCTTACTATTCACAAAACAAAACTAACTATTGATAGGGCATGAGAGGGATTGATATAAAATTATATTTCCACCAAACTAAAGGTTAAAGTGGATTGAATCTGATGCGTTGGCTCCAAAAATTTTGACCACCACTATTGCCTAATTAATGAAATACCAATCTCTTCACAAATATATGATTGTGATAGTTATAGTGATGGTATTTAATTATTTTTATAACCCTATGCAAATTTAATAGCAATCTATTGAAGGATGAATGTATGAAAGGAACACACTAAAGTTGGTATCTACAATTTTTCTACTCTCAAACTTGAAATAAATCAAATTTTATTTTAAAATATATATCGTTACATTTTAGAATTTTTTTTTTTAAAATATTAGTTAAGCATGATAGCTTGTAACTATTATCGTTACATCTTTCAAATCAACCCAATTTAGTAATTGATGAAATAATTTATTTTTCGTTAAGCAATAATAGACACGTCTAATTGTTTTTTTTTTTAAGGCAACATTTTACTAAACTAAAAAAATAAACATGTCTAATTCATTGGCCTTAAAATCGTCCTAATGCATTTAATATTTGGTAAATTGATTAGACATTTTTTCAATTCTAATCTTTTCCTTTAATTTTTTTCATATGTTATAACTCACAAGCGTTAGGTATTTGATATTTTGACAAATGCATCAGGTATTTAGGTTGATTATAAACTAATTAAATAGACATAACAATCATTTTTCTTCCTTTAATTTCCATTTTCTTTTTCCTGTTTTTGGGCGACAACTAAAGAAAAGCATCAACTGCCAAGCTCTTCAACAAAGCCCACTAAAAGTATGCACGTTCGTTTTATGACTAAAGTTCTTGTGCAAGAAGGGAACAAACTACAGACAAAAAGTCATTTTTCAAATTAAAAAAAAAAAAAGGACAAGTACTAATAAATAATCAGTAATCAGTATGTGTTTGTATTAATTTACTAGGTTAAATACTGATACATTACATGTTTTAATTTAAATAAGTATTTATAAAGATTTATAAACTAATTAGACTTTATTAGAGTTAGTTATTTATCAAATTAGTTAGATTTTATCATAAATGAATTGTGTATGATAACTACAGGTAAATATTTTAGCCCATTTGGCTAGAGGGTGGATTTGTAAGTGAGAGGTCACGGGTTCGACTCCCGTCGGAGGCAAGTTGAAATTTAGGTGGAGAAAGTAAGTCTTGAGGTAAAATGAGTAGTTTAATAGTAGGAGTAGAATAGTTTGCCGTTTAAAAAAAATATTGTAGTTGAAAAAGGATCTGACACGTGACAAATTAAAAGGGGCATTGCTATACTTAATACTCTATTTCGTTAACTTTTACTGATCATGCATCTCATTTCTCAAATGTTCTTTTGTTAACGACATAAAAAAGTGTGATTAAACTTAATCTTCCTCTCACATTAAGCGTGAGTGTATAATTAGCAATTTTGGAGGTGTATATATAGAATCACTCATTAAAAGAAGTGTAACATGTATCAATTACTTATTATCAGAATATATTATAAACATAGAGTATAAATATATATTACATAATTTTTCATTTTCTTGTTTAAAGGAAGTGTAATATAACAACCAATGGATGGAAGGTAGTGAAGAAGGGGCAAAGCATAGATAGGGACAATAACTTCATAAACTTTAATAATCTTTTTTCTGTTTAAAAAAATATTTTATAATATTAAACTTTTGCCTAAATATTTTATAATATTAAACTTATTGTTACAATTTGTATTTTTTTTTATCACATTTTAGTACTTTTGCCTCCAATTAAAAACTAAACTTTATAAATAGCCTAAAATAAGAATTCTATAGATGGAAAATGTACAAAATTTAAAGGGTTAAAGACTAAAAAATCCTATTAACTTTTTTCATTTTCTCGATTAAGTTTTTAAACTTTTGTTTCAATTCTTCAAGTCTCTAAACTAACTTATGGTTTTTTTTATTGATAACCCAAAATTTAAACATAACTTGCGGTTTAATGTGAACATATTAAAAGAAATGCTTATTGTGAAAATTTGGGACGTATTTTGCAAGGTGTGAACAACTATTGCCAAATTAAGAAAATTCTTTCACATGCCCCTTTCAACAAGTTGGTCCTCGTAAGGCTTCCAGATGAATACAACATCTTCTCGTATATTAATATTATGGGTCTTATTATCTTTTGTAAATTTATATATATTTATTAAAATGGATAATGACATCAAATAATTATATACTTATGAATTTGTGCACATTTATATAGTGTTTCAATTAGGTAATTGGGTGGCCTGATTACCGATACAACATGTTATCATGTTTAGTCAAACTTTCTTTTTGTACACATTTATGTAGTGTACTTTTTCTTTTGTGTACATTTGGTAGTCAAACTTTTAAAAGTGTTTCACTTAGATAGTTGGGTGACCTGATTACCGGTACAACATGTTATCATGCTTAGTCAAACTTTCTTTCTGTATACATTTATGTAGTGTACTTTTTCTTTTGTGTACATTTAGTAATCAAACTTTTAAAATGTTTCACTTAGATAGTTGGGTGACCTGATATTACCGGACATCAGGCCACCCAATTACCAAACTGAAACATTTTTAAAAGTACATTGCATAAATATGCACAAAAAAATATACATTACATAAATGTGCACAAACTAAAAAGTACATAGTTATTTGGTATTATTTTTCCTAATTAAAAAACTAAAACATGTTACACAATTAAACAGATTAAATAATAACTATGACAAATATCAATACTTGTAATTTTTTAATAATATTTGATATTTATATTTTTTAAGTTTACATAAATTTTATATAACTAATTATTTATTAAAATTTATCCACGTAATTAGGGGTGAGCTCGGTACCGGACCGAACCGAACGAAAATACCGAAACCGAATTATTAGTTTTGAAAGAACCGAATACCGAATCGTATAATTTTATATGGTACCGGTTCGGTCCCGAATACCGAATTTTAGCTAATTTAAAAACCGAATACCGAACCGAGAGTACCGAATACCGAATTTTAGCTAATTTAAAAACCGAATACCGAACCGAATACATTAATTCGGTACCGGTCGGTACCGGTACCGGTTCGGGTTCGGGAAATGGTACCCGTCGCTCGCCCCTACACGTAATACGTGGATTCATAAACTAGCATTAATATACAGACGTGCCAATACACTCACATCAATTATATATACATTCACATGCCATATTATGGATTCTCTAGACATGATTCATAACTATTTTATTCATGTATTTTTATAATGTTATTTTATACAAATCTATGAAAAAGTATATTCATCTCGATCTTTAAATATTTATAAAAGATGTGGTACGTACATGATATGTATATATGTGTATGAGTATTCGACACTGAATATTTTACGATAAAACCTTTGAAAATATTATAAATTTAGCATAAATATTGTTTCGGTAATTTTGAATCAAATTAAGTTTCGTAGCATGTTAACATCATTATTTATTATTATTATTATTAAAAGTGTAGAGATTGTTTACGTGTGCATTTTCCATTCTTCCTCTTTAAACCCTTCCCCAATTGTTTTTGCCCCAAATTCATCTCATCATTAATGACTTCTTCAACATCAGAAATCACCATTGAAACACCCTCCAACTCAACTCTAACATCCTCTTTCTCTTTCTCCAATTCTTTCATGTCCAACCAAGCACCCCGATCAGCCGCTCGGATTACCGAAAGAGTTGGCTCTGGAGTACCAAAATTCAAGTCAATCCCTCCACCATCACTGCCCATCTCTCCGCCGGCTGTCTCTCCTTCTTCTTATTTCGCTATTCCCGCAGGTTTAAGCCCCGCTGAGCTTCTGGACTCCCCTGTTCTCCTCTCCTCTTCCAACGTAAGTCTCTCTGTTTTGGTTTCTTATTTCTCCCACCGACGGTGAACGCTAGATTTTTACATCTCCTCTTTTTATTACAACAAAATCAATAAAAGCGAAATTGATTGCGTTTTAAGCGAAAACAAAAGGGAATTTGCTGAAAATTGATACCGATTTGAATTTTTTTTTTTTTTTTTTTTGTTTATGTTTTGAGCTAAACATGCCCGCCAGGTGTTTGTTGTTTTGTGTCAATGTAGTATTCGTTAAATTAAATCTCTTTTTGAACATTTATTGCAGATTTTACCATCTCCGACAACCGGTTCCTTCCCATTTCATGCCTTTAATTGGAAGAATCTCAACACCAACATCCAAAATCAAGAACAGAGCATCAAAAAAGAGCAAAAAAGCGTCACGGATTTCTCTTTTCAAACACAATCAAATAATCCAACTGTAAGTCATAATCATATTGGTTTCTCACTATCTTGTGTTTTTGGATAAACCAGAAAAGACTAACAATTTGATTACTCAATTTCAGGAGCAATTAACATGGGGCCATCAAAAACCCAAAAACCAAGACGTACCAACTTTTATTCAATCGGAAAATTCCCCTCCGATTCAGAGTTTTCCCCCTGAAATCTCCACAATTCAAACAGATTCAAATTCACAAACGCAAAGTTTTCAATCGGGTTATGCAGCCAGTAACACCTATCAATCATCGCAGAAGAAATCAGAGGACGGGTATAATTGGAGAAAATACGGGCAAAAACAGGTGAAAGGAAGTGAAAATCCAAGAAGTTATTACAAGTGCACGTATCCAAATTGTTCGATGAAGAAGAAACTGGAGACGAATTTAGATGGACAGATTACAGAGATTGTATACAAGGGAAGTCATAATCATCCAAAACCGCAGTCTACCCGAAGATCATCATCTTCCTCATCCGCTTCAAATAATTTACAGATGGATCAAGTTTCAAGTAATCAAGAATTTCTTGATTATCCTGATCAGTCATATGCTTCTCATGGATCTGGGCAGTTTGATTCGGTAGCTACACCGGAGAATTCATCAATTTCTGACGATGTTGACCGGAGTAGTTGTCAGAGGAGTAGATCAGGCGGGGATGAGTTTGATGAGGATGAGCCTGAAGCCAAAAGATGGTAAAGCTCTCTATTTTATTCTTAATGTTTATGTAAATCTTAAAGTACAAGAGATATACTTAAGATGGTAATTAGTAAATCAAAGTAATTTGATTTGTGTTGATTTTCGTTTTATATAGGAGGGCATCAGAAACTGAAGGGATATCGACAATCGGAGGAACTAGGACAGTGAGGGAACCAAGGGTTGTGGTTCAAACCACAAGTGATATTGATATACTAGACGACGGGTATAGATGGAGAAAATATGGACAAAAAGTGGTTAAGGGAAACCCTAATCCAAGGTAAACCAAAACAACTTTATTTTTACTTTATTCATTTAGACTTGAGATTATTGATGTTTGTGTTTTTGCTTAATATTCATCAGGAGTTACTATAAATGCACCAGTCTTGGTTGCTCCGTAAGAAAACACGTGGAACGAGCATCCCAAGATTCGAGGTCTGTGATAACAACATACGAAGGAAAGCACAACCATGACGTCCCCATGGCTCGTGGGTCTGGTCATCGGTTGCCAACCACCATGGCAATTAAGCCCATGGTGACCTCTCATTACCAATCCAACAACCTAATGACGGGTCCAATTCAAAACTCTAGGTTCCCTACATCATCAGAGAATCAAACACCATTTACACTAGAAATGTTACAGAATCCTGGAAGTTTTAAATTCTCAAGATTTGAGGATGCATTGAAATCAAACTATGTTGATCAACAAAGAGCTTTTTCTGAAGCGAAGGAAGAACCTCGAGATGACATGTTCTTGGAGTCATTATTATGTTGAAGCTCTTTCCAAGAAGGGTTAATAAGGACGTTTAGTAATACTTCATACATCTAATTAGAATACAGAAGAATGATTCTTTTGTTGTTTAATTGCCATATTGTTTTTTGTGTGTATGTTTTTTCATGATATTTTCTTATTTTTTTTGGATAAAAAAAATCCATGTTGGATCCTAATTATATTTTTACCCTTGTTTCGAGACTTCTGTCTCATGTACCACATATAATGATCGGGGTATGTTGTACTTCTGTTTATTTTTTTTAAAAGATATGTAGAACCAAATTATACGAGTATTAGAAATGATGTTAATGATTGATGTGTTTGTATTCTTATTTAACTAACAATAATAAAAAGGTAATGATTTGTATCGATCTGAGGTGGCGAAAATGTGATAAAATGATTTTATTTATCAAGTAGACTATGTAAATGAATGTGCAAATTAACCTACGTTACGTCTGAAGAAGTATCAAATGAGGGTAGAGAAGTAAGTTTACAAAAGTGAAAGGATTAGGTGATATTCTGATGTCATTGATGAGATAATCATGTTACACCAAGGTTTTAATGGTTCTCTCACATTTGTATTTTTAGATAGTGGAAGTATCAACTAATGGTTGGTTGCAAACCACTTACCAAACTTAGTTTAGCTTATAAATTGAAAAATATACATAAAAGTACATATTCTATTTAATTAATTATCTTCCAAATGTTAACCTTGATTTTCCTGTTCTTATTTAAATTGATAAATAGATAAATTCATTTGTTTGATGTCATTAATTAAATTACTCATTCTATAAATGTTTAAGATAGTAGTAGTGTTATACATATCATCATCTTTTAGATATCTGAGCATTTATTGTCTCTTTTGTTCAATTGAAAGAAAAGTATAAATTTATTTTTTATATGAATAACATATTATTTATATAATTATATTTTAGATCGTATATATTTACAAACATATATTATGAGACCATTTTTAATATTAATTTTTTTTTAAAAGTCTAGCGATGTAAAAGAGTTAAAAAACCAAATAATAGAACTTGTTAAAATCCATGTTAATAATATGAAATATTTGATAATCAACATTCCAAAGTCTGTATATTTATATAAGTTATAAATGTATATCTAAACATAACGAATATGATAAATAGAGTAAATTACATAAATGGTCCCTGTGGTTTATAACAAATTACAGGTTTCGTCCCTAACTTTGATAAATTACACTGGTGGTCCATATTTTGAAAACTTGTCACGCTTTCAGTCCCTAAGAAACTCAATTTTTAAAAAATTCTCATTTTACCCTTATAAATTAATTTCACATATAGTCCTTAATCAATTAATTTAGTTTTTTTTATTTAATTGTTTAATTAATAAATGATATTTTACTTATTAGTATAATAATTTAATTACAATTTATTTATACATTTTACCTATATATTAACAAGTTTTATGGTTATTACTATTACTATTATTATTTTGTTGTTGTTGTTATTATTATTATCTACATTCGTTCGTTTTGACAAAAAATATTTATTTTATCATAACTTTTGTTTTATAATTGTTTTTTCATTTACCAATATATTTAATCAATTTACCATTCTTATTTTCCTATATTAATTTTGAAATACCATTATGTTTTTTTTTTTAAAATTCTAAACATGAAAAATATGTACATTATAAATTTTAAAAATCATTCATTCTTATTTTATAGACTTTTATAAGTAGATTATTGTATATTCTAAATATGAGTATAACATAGGGATGTAAAACAAACAAAACATTAATGAACATATCATTGTTCAAGTTATTCGGTTCATTTATAGCACTAGTGTAACATATCATTTCGTTTTATAAATGAACGAACACAAACGAACTTTTCGCAAAGGTTCGACGAACATTAGTTTGTTTCCATCCCTATGTTACACTCATAAATTTTTTTAAAAATGCTAAAAAAATTAGAAGCTTCTTAAAGTTTACTAGAAATAATACAAATTTACTAACACTATTTTATATGTAGAATATACAATAGTCTACTAATAAAAAATCTTTAAAAATAAAAATGAATTATTTTTAAAAATCCGTAAATGAATGTACATATTTTTCATTTTAAGACTTTTAAAAACAACAAGCATTTGAAAATTAATATATTAAGATAATAAGGGTAAATTAATTGAATATATAAATTGATGGAAAAATTATAAAAAAAAATTAATAAAAAATAAATATTTTTGTCAAAACGAATGAATGTATATAATAATAATAATAATGATGATGATGAAACTCATTAATATATAGATAAATACATGAATAAATTGTAATTAAATTCTTAGTATTTATTAATTAAATAATTATAAATATACAAATAATTAAATATAAAGAAAAATCAAATTAATTGATTAGGGACCAAATGTGAAATGAACTTATAAGGGTAAAATTGGAATTTTTAAAAAATTAAGTTGCTTAAGGACTTAAAGCGTGATAAGGTTTCAAAATATGAACTACCTATGTAATTTTTTAAAGTTAGGGACGAAACCTGAAATTTGCTATAAACCACAGGGACCATTTATGTAATTTACTCTAATAAATATAAAGTTTAATAAAGTTTATAGAAAATGAAATCACAGACCTTGTCGATTGATTATTGAAAAATTGAATACGAAGGTAAAAAAAATGTAAGTATTATTATAATGAAAAGGTTTGAATGGGTCAAAGATTTAAGGCGGAGTGATGATGCATGATGACTTGAGAGTCTTCGATTACTTGGTCGATACGTTGCTAAAAGTCAACCTTACTGCTTGCCAGTTGCCAGGAATCTTCCCACAATCCCCACCATTTACGTCCCTAGGTTTCTAACATTTTAATTTTTCTTATTGCTTCATTATAATTTTTTTTTTTTTTTTTTAATTACAACAATATTATAAAACTTAAACAAGTACACACCAAACGGGCCTCCAATTTCAACATGATACCCAAATAAAAGTTGAATGTCAAACCCCGAAGTTTGTTGATACGCTTAAGATAATGTGAAAAACCTTTTTATTATCTGAGGTCTTTAAATCCGGATATCTGAAATTTCGGATAGTGACTTTTGCTATCCGAATAAGAAATTTCTGATCGGAATACCCGAATATCCGAAAATTCATATCTTTTAGAAATTAAATCAAATATTTAAATATCTAATATAAAAATTCATATATCCAAATACATATTCAAAATAAATATATCACAAATTAAATTTATCCGAAATTATTTTACTCAGACGACTAAATAAAGATTAAATACTAAAATATATAAAATATTAGTTAATAAATCCATAATATCAAGATAAAACTAAAATATATGTATTAGAATAAACATAAACACTCAATATTATGTAAATAATTAATACCAAGATATATAAAAAAATTGGATTTTCGGATATCCAAATATCCAGAATTTTAGAATTTCACTATCCGAATCTGAAATTTCGGATAGTTTAGGATCAGATTTTTGGATTATATTTCGGATGCTCATATTCAGATTTTTATACACACCCTATCCATAACAGATGCAATGTTGACCATATAATATAGCTTGATTGTCTTCTTATCCTATGAAAACTGAATCATTATAAACTAGTTTCTTACCCAGGCGGTGCCCAGATATACCGTAAAAAAATTTAAATTCTTTAATATCAGCAAAAGTAAAAGAACAAAAGAACCAACTAAATCAGCATACATGTATAACTATTTTCGTTCGGATTATGTTTTTTAAATGCATGGTAATTTGAAGTGCATAACATAATATGACAAAAACTATTTTTGTCTTTTTTTTTATTTTATATTAGATCACATACGTGCTAATTGTGGCATATTGTCATTATTAGTGTAAGATGTTATTTTTTTATTACTTATATATATTTTTCAACTATATATACACTATATATATATATATATATATATATATGCTAAAATGTGTTCTTTAATAACAATTTATTTCAATAAGTTTACCATAATTGAACAAACATATGAATAAAAGCAAGTAAGGATACAAAACAATCAAATTAGAAAAGTAGGGATAATGTTTGGTTTACCCATTCTAAAAGCCTACGATGCGCAGGATACTGTTATCATAAAATAAATGTAAAACATCTATATATAACAATTAAATAAATATAAGGGCAACAATTTACAAAACAATTGATAATGCAAATATCAAGATCATATAACAACAATATATTAAAATATAGTATATTGTAATAATCTATAAATAATAATATATTATCTGTAAATAATAATTAATATGTAAAAGAATTGACAATTTTTATCTCCTAAAGACATGACATGTATTTACATCAATGTACAAATTGGATTTTACATTATTTCAACTAATTATTAATTTAATGTAAACTTATATTGATGCTAATTTGCTTTTCCATATAAATCTTTACAAATCGTTTATTACTGTACATATATACCATAGTAACAAATGTAGATTTTAGCATATCTTAATATGATAGAGAAATATATTTAAAATACTTGTTGTTTGTAATCCATGTAATAATGCAAGCATTATGATTAGTTTTGAAAATTCTCAAATACAATTTAACATTACATATAGAAAATGGTAATCTATCCATTAATATTAAATTATGCTATACACCGTTTTATTTACATATATGATAATGTAAGTATATAAAAACATTGATAAACATAATTTACAATTTGAATGCTGTTTTTTATGTTAACCAAATTAGAAGTACACTTAACATTAAAAAAGAACTGTAGATAGCTTTAAAATAATACAAAATTGAATCAATGTGTCGGTATATGGAACCATACACATTTATATTATCCATAAATTACAATAATCGTGTTATAGTTTGTAAACTTTAGTATATATTATACAATGATATATAATACATTTCATGTATATATTTAAAAAAGTAACATATGTGTGTGTGTAATTTAAATGATATAGGTGCCAAAAAAATATGGGTATAAAAATTAGGATGGAATGCACGATGTAGTAAGGTTTAAAAAAAAGAGAGAAAGATGACAAATTAAGTAATATAATTATACATTTAGATGCATACCAAAAAAATATAAAAGTAAGGATAAAGTCTCACATATACATGTGCAAAAAATGGGCTGGTGAATGACGAATAACCCAAAACGCCTAACCCGAGTTGCAAAGCAAGAAACCGATTTAACTTCATATAAATACGTCTTGTTCTTCCAAAACATAACCTAAAAGCGCTTGTGTGAGCTACAATTGGGCCCCGTGCCTTGTTTTTGTAGCCACACCGTAATCTAGACGTTTGAGTATGCATACAACGTAAGGTTCGTCAGTGATGATTCTCGTAGTGTACGGTTCTGTACCACATGCCGCCAGTTCATCATGTTTCATAACAGTAACTGTTGGAGCATTAGGAGCCGACTGATGTTCATCTTGCGTAGGAGCATTTGAGTTACGGCAGGCGGACATTGTCAAGTGAATAACGAAATAAATGAACAGTTCATATGTTATTATATAAAAAGCAGCTTGCGTAAAAGATGTTACATTTTTTGTAAGATGTGGGTTAGTGGGTGGTTTAAGATGTGGATGTGTATTAGTGGGTGGTTTGAGATGTGAATGTGGGCTAGTAGGTGGTTAGTAGTTGTGCATATAGTTGTTGCATAAAAAAGTTGTACCATGTGCTTTTCAAAAAATATCCCTTATCAAGGGGTTTCCTTGAAAGTAGATAGATCTGACGGTGGAGATCAAAACATTCTCTCTGCTCCGCAAACAATATATATTATTAATTGACTTATGACTAAGAAGAGCCATGCACAGAGTAGTCTTGGCATCCATTTCATCAATAAAGAAGATAATTGTTTGTTTTTTCTATTAGTTATCATTTATCTTTTATTAAGTTTATGACAACACATTCCTTTTTATGTGATATTTAAACATCCGCTATATATTCATATCATTTGATTTTTTATATATTTAATGTATTAAAAAATATGTATATCTTATAATTAACAAGTAGGGCGAGTAGTATTTGGTTTGGAATCGAAAAAAACCAAAAATCAAACCAAATCGAATTCGATTTAGAACAAACCAAATATTAAATACGGTTTTCAAATTAGTTTTGACAAAATCGAATTTTAAATTAGGTTTATGGTTTGAATTATGGTTTCACTAAGTATAGATCAAACCAAACCGAATTACCGGAAAAATTTTTTTTTAATATTTATTAAATATTATATGTGTGTGTGTATGTATGTATGTGTGTGTGTGTGTCTATATATATATATATATATATATATATATATATATATATATATATATATATATATATATATATATATATATATATATATATATATATATATATATATATATATATATATATATATATATATTATATATATATATATAGGGGTGGGTTCAATGAAAAACCACTATGCACGTAAAAACTATGGAAACCTACGCATACCGTCCGATTTGGTACATTTCATGAAAAAAGCGGTGGCATGATCGTAAATAAGGTGATGCATCACGTGGAATTTTGATGCATCACGCGAGAAATTTGATGTATCACGTGGGATTTTGATGCATCACGCAGGGAATTTGATGCATTTGTGGTGGTGCAGTGCGGTTTTCACAAATTTTCAGGTGTATGATGGTTTTCCATTGAACCTCCCTATATATATATATATATATATATATATATATATATATATATATATATATATATATATATATATATATATATATATATATATATATATATCTGCGAATCGAGCGAGCTCCCCTTGCATGCAATGATGTGGTGGTGAACCTCTCATTCTAATTCAGTGCTCTTCGAACCGTGCGGGAAGGTTTCCCATCACACGGCTCATCAACTTGATCTTCCGGGGGAACCGTATGTCCGAACAGGCCTGGAAAAAGAGGTAAGGTCTCGCTTTCCTTTTCCACTCAAGTGTACGGCATCTGCCGTGCTTAGGCCCCTTCTTCCCTTCCCTAATAAAAGAGTCCACCGCCTGCCTTAGTAGTCTCAAATAAGGCGTGCGGGCCTGCCCCTTTTTTTAGTAGGGGATTCACTACCGAAGCTAAGAAAAGGCTGGATCAAGAAAAGGTATATATATATATATATATATGTAGAGAGAGAGAGAGAGAGAGAGAGAGAGAGAGAGAGGGAAGATCTTTTGTGAACAAGATGTTGAATGTGAACAGTGTGAACCAATTAGGGCCTGCCATGTCAGCCCATGTTTTAATCAATATAATTAATTTTTTTAATTACTGTTAGGGGTAATAAGGTAATTAGCAAATACTTAGTTTATTCTTTTATGATTAATTATGTCCTGGAACGGTGGAACCCTCCTAAAAATCCGTACCATTATCCTTTCATGAGCAGATTTGTTTTCTTCTTGGTTTTAATTTAATAATTCGCAATTCCGCATCATCTTTCTTCGTTTTTAAATTCTTCCGAATTACCATATCTCGAGTTCATTCGAGATGAAGTTTGCTAGTATCGAAATTCCTTCTATGTTTTAATCATCTGCAGCATCGTTCTTTGTATTTAAATATTTCCGAATTGCCGAATCTCCAATTCATGCGCAGAATACATATAAATACTGCATATGGTGACTACAAAGCAAAACAAGAACACCCAAAAAAAAAAAACCCTCGCTGCACAGGCTGCATTGAATCATGAGCCACCACCCAAATTCAGGTTAGTTCTTCAAACTACTACTCCATAAACATCTATATATATTTCCTATATGGACCTAGACTATGTTCGTAATTACTTATTTTACATAAACGAAGACCATCCATCAATTCTGCATATTGCAGATGAATCCAAATTCAGGAAAAAAAAAACCACTCGCTGCACAGGCTACAATGAATCATGAGCTTTTACACTATCCAACAAATGCAAATATTCCCTACTTTCACTACAAAACAGAATCAGACTAATTAGGCATATCAGCGATCGCTGCACAGGCTGCAACCGCTGCACACGGTAACACTGCTGCTTAAATTCCAGCAACTGCAGTCGCTGCACCGGCTGCATCGACAAATCCTAACCGGACCCAACCGCATCTGTAGCCTCTGTGGTACACCAATGCTAAAAAATGGTAGACGACACTAACATGGAATGGCGACCATGGGTGAATCCTCGATGACCACTATCTCCTTGCCTTTGGCTTTACGTCTATCTCCTTAATCGTCTTCCACGGTCATCGGATATTCAACATTACTTCCCTGCAATACCTTTTCCATCTCCGCGTTTGATTCCATAAATCTCTTGTTCTCCTGGCGATTTTATGAACCCTAGCCGTGTTACTATTCTGAATTTCGTTCGATCCTCTTTTCCGATTAATATTGAGTAACAATGGGAGATGCTTGTTGCAGATAACGTCAAAATCCCATCGTCACTCATCTTCCCTGCAATTCGGATGATTGTTGCGGTTTGTCCCTTACCGGTTTCCAACTTACGAAGCATAGAAACCGCTGATTGCATTTTCAGTAATTTTTTTGACCATAATGCCCCTGAATCTTTATTTATTAAAATCCACGTAAGTTAATTTCACATGCTGAGGTGTTTTATTCTAACTGGTTCACATTGTTTGCACCCTTAATATTGTGCACAAGGGATCCTACCCCTATACATATATATATATATATATATATATATATATATATATATATATATATATATATATATATATATATATATATATATATATATATATATATATATATATGGGTGGGTTCAATGGAGAACCTCCATGCATCGAAGAACCTCCATGCACCACCACAAATGCATCACAATTCCCCCCTAATGCATCATTATTTCCACGTGATGCATCAAATTTTCGCGTGATGCATCGATTTTTACATTATTTCTATGTGATGTATCAAATTCCCGCGTGATGCATCGATTTCTACGTGATGCATTTCAGTTTTTCTAGCGATGCATTCTGGTTCTCCAAGGTTCTTCGATGCATAAGGTTCTCCATTGAACTCACCCCTATATATATATATATATATATATATATATATATATATATATATATATATATATATATATATATATATATATATATATTTAATATGTTAACGGGCTTACATAATACACAAAACCAATGTCAAAACCTAAACATACTACTCATATCTAATTACCCATTACACAAACCAAAAATATACCCATTGTTTTCTACTTTGATTTTCAGTAATTCGGTTTTCGAACCGAACCAAAGCGAATTAAAATTCGGTTTTCGAATTGGTTTGACTGTCTTTGAATTCGGTTTGGTTCGGTTTTCGGTTTGACCTTAAAAAAATTTCAATTCGAGGTAACCAATTCGAAGAAATCGAGGAAACCGTAAACCAAACCGTTGCTCACCCCTATTAACAAGTATCAAATCTATCCTATAAAATGAGTTTAAATAGCATCCATGTATATTAATTTGTCCTCATGACATGATTGAGGAAAAAGGAATATATATATATATATATATTCAGTTGAGAATTTTTGTGCACCAAATAACCTCAAGAAACTTTTATGCATTGGATGGTAAAGTAAGGGTGCACTAACGGCATTTAAGGAATATTAAATTTAAATATTTTAATAGGCTTTATTTAAAAATTAATAAATATTGCGTGACTAATAAAAAATTATTAAGTGCACGACCACCTATCAACCGGCATCTTGAAAATTCAATTTTTCAGTCAACTATCTAACCGGAAGATACAATGTCTCACGTGCACCAAAATGCAAAATCACTCTCACCTAAATCATCTTTTCAAAAAGTTTTATTTCTGTATACAACCATCGCTCTTCCATTACCGAATCCTTGATTGTTCCGTTCTTCAACTGCGGTTTGCTTTCAACCAATTTAATTAAATTAAGTGAGATGATCTCTACATACCATTTTTTTTATTTATACATAACAATTCTATATAAATAGACTATTTTATCCTTACTATAAGTAGGTAAAATGTAAAGTTGATTAAAATGATATTAATGGTACAATAGTCTGTTTATGTAAAATTGTTATGTTACGAGAAAAAGTGTTATGTACAAAACATCCCCCTTAAATTAACCATAACTAGTAAACAATTTATTTAGGATCGTGTTATACACATATATCCCATAATTAATTTTTACAATCACACAGTTATCTATCACATTATTTTCCTTGATAATATGAAACCACTGATTAAACTTAATAATTCATTTATTCGTCTAATCGTCTCACATTAAGAAAGAGAATGTGATATCAACCAAGAAAAAAATGTGTGTTTAGAATCACCTATAATGCTAATAACCCTAAGAATTAACTAAACAATAAGTCCAACAAGGTAATATTTTAATAAAATCAAACAATTTAATCAATAAATAATTTAGCAATTATACAATTCACAAACTTAGAAATTGACAAATAAGACTTTCGAATTATTCAATATTAATGATTAACAATTGAGCATTAAAAATCAGAGGAATCAAAATCGAGTTATTAACATAAACCCTACTAGCTCATTGATTTCTATCAAATCATAAAATCACAAGAATTTGAAGGAAGAAAAAAAACTTAACAACTATATGCTACATCAAATTTTTTGATATAATAAAATGTAGAGAATAGTTTAGTTAATGAGAGGTTAGAGTCTTGAAGATGAGAGCCGAGAAGGTCATGAGTGATGTCGTCAACAAGTCAATGACAGGTTCTACCATGTGAGAGGCAAGAACCAAGAGTTAAGACACTAGAGTTGAGAACCCAAAAAAAACTTGTTGAATTTTCATCATTTGTGATACTGAAGAAGATCGTTGAAAAATATTCGAGAGTTGAAAAATCTACAAGCATGAAAGAAACAGTGTGATGGTTCACAAATTCGGATTAAATCTGATGAAAAAGGAATGATCATTTCATTCCTATGGCATGTTTATTTGTCAAATTCCATGGAATTTCAATTCTCTTTCAAACAAAACAATCTCTCCATTCAAGGAATGTGTATTTCATAGGGAGTGGCCAAGAAATTAGCATTTGATTCTCATGACATGTCTTTTCAATACACTCATGCTTATCATATCGACTTAACCCTGATACTTTACTTATACTTTATCCACCCCACTCTACCCTACCAAATTTAATCAACCACCAAACTTACCACATTTTTTCTCACTCTTATATTAACCCACCCTACCCCAACCCAACCCCATTTACTTCACTCTAACTATCATAGCTTACCACTAATATATCGATCCACCAAACCTATCACATCTCTATCTACTCTTTCATTACATCCACCCACCATATTTATTCCTATCTTACCATACATTTCCCAACCCCACTTTTCACCCACCCTACAATACCCAACCCACCCACCCACCCAACCATACCATATCATATCCCACCCATCCTGTTGTATCTTACCCTACCAATTACCACTAATCTACCACCCATCAAACTGATCACATTTTATACTACCCTTACATTATACCCATCCATTATACTTATTCTCATCCTATTTATGAATTTATGAAAAAAAATTTATTTTATAAAGGAAAAAGGAACATCATTGTTTTTAAATATCTTTATAAATTAAAAAAATGAATAATTTATTGATAAGGGTTTTTTGGTCAATTGACATAATCATAAACCAATCAAAAAAACAATAAGGAATTAATATTACAATTCATTAATGTCAACCAAACAAGTGACAATATTTGAATTCAGACAAATTTTATTCTTTCTTGAATCTCATTTCTTTGACAGATTCCGTTTATTTAACAAACATGCACTGAACCAAACGACATCTAAGAGGTGTTTGTTAGTGTGTATTTATAGATAATAAAATTGTGTAAGTTTGTAAGTTTTTTTTAACTAACGATAATGACCAATGTAAAGACTGAAATAAAAAGTGAAGTAAAATTATGAAATATCTAATCATTTTCATATTTTTGATTCTTTCTATTGATATAAAAATAAGAGAAAATGAAATTTATACTTATTTAATTATCTACTTATTTCCATTGATTATCACGGCTATCAATATATGATTAGAAAAAAAAAACCTTATAAATCACACACAATTTCACCGTACTAAAGAATCAAAGATACAGGGACAACCGGACAACCAGTTTTTCCTTTTTAAGTTGGGCTATCCAATAACGTTTTGTATTGGGCTAAAGCCTATCAAAATTCGGCCTAGTACAGTAGTGCCTCTATGAAAATGAAACTTTCATAAAATTATTAAATTAAATATTGTGTTTGGCAATTCGTTACTCTCCTTCCTTCTTATCAAGTGCATCCGTCCTTGTATTAGATTATTAATTATTAATATTTACTAGGTTTTAGATATCCATGCATATATAAATTTTTTTATAACTTTTTTTAAAATAAATATTTATCAAGATATATCAAATAATCATAAAAAGTTAGAGTTTATTAGATTTTTTAGTTAATTATCTATCATTTTTGATTTGATTTGTAAGAAAGACATTAGAGTTTATCTTAAGAATGTGAAGCCCTAAAAGATAATCGGATTGACATCTATAATTATTTTTTAGATTAAAAATAAAAAATAAATTACACATGTCAAAGAAGAGCCAAGTGGCAACATAATTGATGGGGAAGTGACATTATTCAATCATTTATAAGAAGTTACTAGTTTATGAATTCACATATTACGTGATTAATTTTTAATAAAATAATTGGTTGGATAAAATGTATGTAAATTTAAATTTAAACCATATAATGTTGATTCTTGTAAACGAATGTTCAATGTATTAATCATTAAGCATAACAAAATTACATAAAAAGTTAAACAAAATTTAGCAAATTAATGTAATTTATACATATAATATGTCAAATTTTTATATTTTGTTAAAATTAAATATCTTTAAACATATGCAGTTTAAATACATAGAAAATTTTAGTTTAAAAAAATTATATATTTCATTAAAACATTATATATGCATACATACATACATACATATATGTGTGTGTGTATTAAAAAAGAAATCAATACATATTCACTTAACAAAATAAATAAATTAAAGATAAGTAAGTATTTATATGAGTAATATATAATATTGAGAAAGAAAAATAAATTATATACATAAATATTTATAATTTTTAAAAAAGAAAAGTAATAATTTTTTTTTAAAATAGATGTATATATAGTTGAATAAATATTTGAACTTAATTGTAATATTATAATATAACTTATTAATATACAAATCCATATATATATATATATATATAAAAGTTATTTTAATTAAATTCCTGTAATAATTAATAAAAAAAGGACATATCAAATTAATAATAATAATAATAATAATAATAATAATAATAATAATAATAATAATAATAATAATAATAATAATAATAATAAAAGACAACATATTAAAAAAGATAATACTTTAGTTAAATTGTAACATTAAGAAAAAGACTATATATCAAATAAATTATAATAGGACAATGTAATTTAAATTATATAAATAAAGTAATTAGTTAGGGACCAAAACTGAGACAAAGTTTAAAATGACAAGCTGATCATTTTTAAAAATATTTGACCGGTTAAATGACTAAAAGTATAACAAAACGAAAACCATATGTATTGAATTTGATAACCATAATTTATATATAACCACATTGACGAAAATTGTAATTTACCACTTACGAAATAAAGTAATTATTAAAAATCTATAATTTTTTTCCCTTTCCTGTTTCTCCCACTGTTTACTTTTTCTCAGATTTTGGCAAGATTATTTGGGTTTTCACTAAATGAATTTTAGGCCTGAACCCAACATATAAATTCAAGGCCTAATATCCACTATTGGCCTACTATTCCTCCATTTTATTTCAACCGTTAGGGGCTATGTCGTCAATTAAGTCGGAATTTTAACTGACTTCGTAGCAAATAAATACTCAAAATGAAGACCACGGCCTCAAATATTTCATTTTCACTCCAAATTTGCCCTTCAAATTTTGGTCTAATTTCATAACTTGCCATTCCATCTCAACCGAACCAATCTTTCTTCCCGCCACTATTATATCAGCTTCGACCGCCATGATCACCGCCTCACGCCATCGACGGTGTCTGGTGCGAGCGCTCTACACCGGCCTTCTTTTTTTCCTTGCAAGGTCTTTCTACCTCATAATCATCACCACCACCACCGGAATTGACCCCACCACCACCACTGCTGCTGCCGGAGGCGGTGGCTACGATAACCCCTGGCAAACCAACTTACACGAAAAGCTCGTCAAATACTACTCCACTATTTTCCAAGATTTAATATCCGACGGCTTCCTTACATTCAACTCCAAAACGCTCACCATCGGAATGCATTCTCCACAATACACCGCCGCCCTGAAAAAGATCGGTGTCACCTACTCCAAGTCGATCAGGAGAAACGTCCGGCTTCCGTTTCAAAATAACACATTTGATGTACAGTTCTCTGCTCACACGGGTCTTGACAGTTTCGTCAATCCCGGCGAATTCTCGTCGGAATTATCAAGAACTTTGAAACCAGGAGGTTATCTCATAATCCACACGGAATCTGAAGATTCCTACAGTTTAAATTCTTTGTTGGATTTGTTCGATTCTTTTAAATTGATTCGATCACAGGAACTAGCCGTTAAACATTGGTCAATTTCGAGAATTCGGGAAATTGTTCTCAAGAAACAAATTGACATTCTCTGGAGCCGGAGAAATCTAGCGGGCAGTTGCTCTGTCCCGAAGTATAAAAAAGAAATAATTCAAAATGCTGAGCCGTTGATAACTGAAGAGCTATCGCAGCCATGGATTTCATTGAAGAGAAACCTCAAGAACTTCAAATATCTTCCATTAATGGCGGACATAAGGTTCAAGACCAGATACATTTACTTAGATGTTGGAGCTCGGAACTATGGATCAAGCATTGGGTCATGGTTCATGAAACTTTACCCAAAACAAAACAAACCATTCAAGATTTTCGCAATCGAAGCCGATAAACAGTTTCATCAAGAATACAGATCCAAGAAAAAGATAACCCTTTTGCCGTATGCAGCTTGGGTGCGAAACGAGTCATTGTTCTTTGAGATCAATCGAGAACCAAACACTAAAAACGCAGAGAAAGGATGGGGGATGGGCCGGGTTCAATCAGCACAAACTTCGACTCCGTTCTTAGGGGATTTGAATAAGATTCAAGGATTCGATTTCGCAGCCTGGGTGAAGAACAGTTTTACAGAGAAAGATTTTGTGGTGGTGAAGATGGATGTGGAAGGAATGGAGTTTGATTTGACACGAAAGATGGTTGAAACCGGAGCGATTTGTTTGGTTGATGAAATGTTTATCGAATGCCATTATAACCGATGGCAACAATGCTGTGATGGTGAAAGGAGTTCAAAGTATGAAAGAGGGTATGATGAATGTGTGAAATTGTTTAGTTCATTGAGGGAGAAAGGTGTTCTTGTTCATCAATGGTGGTAACACAAATTTCTTAGCTCCAATAGAAAGTTTGACATTTTAGTTCAGTTTTAAGCTTTAGGTTGCTGTTCTCTATGCTTTTGGCGGTTGAAAAATCAGTAGTTTGTGTCATGATCTGTGAAATTTTGCTTCAAAAAGGGTCAAATCACACAGAAAAATCAGCCGTTCAGTTTGGTATTCCTGAAACAAGCTTTCAATTGTGAATGCTGCTAAACAAGTGCACCACTGGAATGATCAGGTGTGGATGGAGATCGAATAATTTGTGTAAAGGTATCATACTCTAATCCGTGAAACAGCTGAAATCGGGTACATCGAAAAAGTAAATACTATAATTTTTGAATGGTTTTTAGATATATATTTGGTGTTTTATTTTATGATAGACATTATTTTATAAGATTACGGAAGTAATCTTCTTTGAAAGCCTCTAGGGTATATAATCAAGACAAGTCGTTTAGGCCATTGAAAAGTGACCAAGTTCGAGTCTTGGCTCGTGTAGAAGAAGCTTATTATGCTTTCTGATTGAGCATTCAACCAAAGAAAACATTTTTTAATCTATTACTCTGTTAGGGTTGTTTCTCTGCTCAGTTCACTCGATTTATCTCATACGTGATGGCTCTAGAAACATTAAATTTTTCAACATGAAGAATAGCACAAGGGAATCTCGAAATTGATGTCCACATTTATCTTAATTTTATCAAAATAAAATACATACATACATATATATAGAGAGAGGGGTGGGGGGGAATTTAATGGAAAACAAACATGTATCACAAAACTTTGGGTGCACCACCACAAATGCATCACAATTCCCGTGTTATGCATCATTATTTCCACATTATGCATCAAATTTCTGCATGATGCATCGACATTCTGTGTGATGCATCACTTGATCCAACGACTATAAAGTGGTTCCCCGGTTTTCCGTTGAACCCATCCCTATATATATGTATCAAATTGGTTTTTCTCATGATAAATCCTATTTTTTTCATTAATGTAAAATAAATGATACAAATGTTCAATTTATTTACTTAAAATTGATCAGCCATAAACATTAAGGGTCGATGAAAATCAATCATCCCCTTCTCTATTAGTTTGGGGACATCATTTGGGGCTCAAGGGGAATACTGGGAAGTCTTCTCAGCAATGATTCTAACTTTGTTTTGGTTTTTATAGAATGCTAGAAACTCAAATGTTTTTTTCTCTCATATGTTGGAGGTATCCAATTTACTCTTTTTTAGATTAACTCTAGAAGTCGTCATGATATAAAATTAGATTGGAGTATTTGGCTTTGTAATCCAATGTCGAAGCGTTGCATTAGGCTTGCTGAGTCCGTTTTAGGTGGTTGGTGGTGATATTTTGTTGTATTTGTTTCCGCCTCTAGCAACTTGCTTGCGGCCTTTTTTAATGATGATCTAGCTGTAAAATTAAAAACACTAAGGATGATATTTATCTCGTGGAATAAAATTCAAATTTAAAAAGAAGTTAAGTACCGATTGTTAGCAGTTAATGTGTTTGTGGAGTGGGGTAAAGATCATGTTCGATGTTGTTGGCTAGAGGTTTGGGTTCTAAATTTTTAATGTATTTGAAAATAAACTATACTGCAAATAGCTAAGAATGACGAAATTATATTCAATATATTGTCAGAAATTCAAATGGAATTTTAGTTAATTCTATAAACATATCAAATTCCTTTAAAACTCTTTTCCACAAACAAACAAACGTTAAAGTTTATGTAAATAAACACAAAAAACAAAAAGATCATCCTAGTTACTCCATCTCAAACGTCCTTTTAGTTAGCTTGTATGCATAACTTTTAGCTTATGTTTGTAATATTGTATACATAATATTGGAATTTAGTATCATAAAACATAAAGGGTTAATCGTCAAAAAAGTATTTTTTTTTTTTTTATTGTTGGTATTTTTTTACTGTTTAATGTAACAAAGTTTGTTTGCTATAAAAAAATGATCAGAACTTTTATTTCTATCATTTAAGGTGACCAAGTTATTTGCAAGAAAAAAAAGATCAATTTTAATAATTTAAGATAGCCAACTTTATTTATTTTTTTATCGTTTAAGGTATACAAGCATTCATTTAATTTTCTAGTCATTTAAGGTAGTCAATTACCTTAAATGATAAGAAACGAAAATTTGATCATATTACAAACAAACTTGATTATCTTTAAACAAAAAAAAAGATAGAGTTAGTTAGCTTTTTTGGTAATTAACCCAAACATAAATTTTATTTAAACAATGTGTCTCATCCATGATGCAGAAGAAAATACACCAACTTAAAAAGGGTATGTCTTTCCAACTGAAACTAACAACAAGGTTTGTTTGAAAGAAGTCATTCGGCTTGATATATGGATTATGGAGAAATAATAATATTGATGGTTTGGCCCGACTTTGACTCAATATAATCATTTTAATTGTTTAGATATTCAACCATACATACTTATTAAAAACACATTTTTTTGTTATCACAAAGGTCTCTTTTTAATATTGAAAATCATCCTACAATGTTATAAATTTCTCTCAAAAACATGGTGTTTGCTTCCATCGTATGTCAAGGCACAACTATTTTTCTAATACTCACAAAAATAGTAATATAGTCATACAATAAAAGAAATGATGAAAACTTGTTTTTTTATTTTACGTCATCTTTTTAATTAATATATAGCATGAAAATTAATCTGTTCATGCTATATATCTCCTCAGGATCCTGTATGTATTTAATTATTATTGAAATTTATAATGAATTTAATATCTAAATTCAAAGAATAAATGATTGGTTGGTGAAAGTGAAAGTGTTAGATTTATCATGGGAACTACATATATATTTATTCATGAAAGAATTGAAGCCAATGATCCCTTCATAACAACTCCAAACGTTTACACATACCTCAATGTTAGATTTATCGGGATCTCCCAATTCTCTACACCTTTTCCAAACTATATATATATATATATATATATATTAAAAATATTTTTATTGCATTAGTTTGTAAAAAAGGAAAAACGTTGTTGTATTTTTTGATACAAGTTCAAATGTGGTTGCATAAATTATGTTAAGAGTGATTTCGTTATATAAATTGACAAAAGATTGAGATACGTGGTCAAGTATTTATATGAACATAAATAAAAACTACTTTTAACAAAGGGGAGTGGGAGTGTGGGAACAGAGAAAGATTGTGATTTAAACATTGATGGCACCAGAGGCATGGAGATAGTGAGCAGAAACCTTCCAAAGATGTATCATGTAGCCATTCAAATTTTTTACCCAAATATACTGTCATGTCTCTTCTTATCAAATTATTTACATATGTATATATATTATCATCATTATATGATATATAAATACACACAATTTTATCGTTTTCAACATTAAAGAAAATAACACTTCAAACAATTAATTTTCGCCATATGGTGCTCTTTTTAGAGCATCATTTTTTTATTTCCCGTCCGTTTTGGTAATTAGAAAATCCAATTAATCCTTAAAGTTTGATTAAATAAATACATTTTATTCTTTTTACTATATTAATCATTTTGTTTTAGATGATAGATTTAAATACTTAATTACTTAACACATTAAGAAAATAAATAATAAAAACAAACTAACTTTTTTTATTTTATTTTCAATGCATGACAAAAAACTAAATATTTCAAATAAATTATAACATATTAAAAATCTTTATCTATATATTATAATAAAAGAAAAAAATTATTATCACATGTTACATTCTAAAGTTATTATATTCTTTGTTTTCTGGTTCTTTTTTCTAGATTAGGACATGTCTATAATCAATTTAGTTAATTCTCTTAGATTAGTTTTTCAATTTATTCAACTAAAAAATCAACCAAGTCTATTATACTAAATATTATTTACTTACTATTTTTATTAATGAAATATAATACAATTAAAACCTATATTATATTTGTGTATCTTGATTAAAAAAAGGTTTTTATCATCACGTGTAATCATAATATTGTAGGATAATTTTTCATCTCCGTATTTGTTTATTAGATTAACCAATTATATTTTCAATTGTAAATTCAACATATTAAAACATGTCTTTTACTTAAATAAGTATTAGTTATCAAATTAAATATCCTAAATTTGTCATCAAATATCATAAAATTGATAATCCTAAAAAAAATGATATTTTTTTTCCAAATTAAATGATTATACTTTTATATTCTAATATTTGATTTAATAATACAAACATGTTAATTATCTTCATATGTAAAACATAAATATTATAATTTGATTTATTAAGTTTTATTTATTACAAAATTAATATCTCAATAAATGTTTTCACTTTTTATCAATGAACATTTATTTATTATAATATAGTATGACAAAATAAATTCTTTATTAAATACTTATATGTATTAAATACAAACTACTAACATTTCTATAAATATTTTTCATTCTTTATGGATTTTTTTTTGTCATTTTCTAAATATACATCTATATTATTATTTTATGAATTTTCTTTTCAATTATATTTATTTTTTAAAACACACTCATGTTACCTACACATGGGTTAATAGACTAGTAAGATCATATTTGACTATTGATTTTTTTTTTTTTTGTCAAAACTAACTCATAAATAAATGAAGATCTGGTTTTAATGTGCAATTAATCTGAAAATCAAGTATATGGATTATGATGGGATTTGGGATTGGGCACTATGCATTGTCGTGAGTGTGTTAAGGTTGTTTGGTCAATTGAATTGAATTTTTTCTAACGAATCAATAAACTTGTTCATCATTTGCTCCGTATGAACCATATTAATTAATACCATAACGATATGTTTGGTTTAGTAATCATTATTTATCTTAACAAAATATATTATGATATTGTTATTTAATTAATATTCTTGTGTCATATAAATAGTAACTGAAAACCATCATCCAGCCCATTATCAATCTCCAGAGTCCATCGATTTAATTCTGTGTAACGTCTTATGTATTAACACGTATATATATAATGATGACATCATGTCAGAAAATTTTAAATTCTTTATAATGTGAAAACATTAAATTCTCATATTTAATATGTGATTTTTCTTTAAAAAGATTTAATATATTGTTTATATTACAAAAACGACACAAAAATTGAAATTAAACACAACATAAAAAAAAAATTTAGGTGTTAAGATTTAAAAAACTTAACAAGTAATGTTGATGAACCTTCGCAGTAAAGGTTTTAAATCATAACTGTTAAATTTTCATAAAACTTAATAGCAAAATCAAACGTTATTATTTAATCTATTGAGCTATAAGTATTTTTATTATCAAAATTACTGATTACTTCTTTTATTGATAAAGTTACACTTTAATACATTAACTTACTAGTGTATCGTAAGGAAAATAGTGATTAAAATTCGATGTGATTTATGAATTAGAGATCTTGGGTTTGATCTTTAGTATATTAACTAGGGTTATGGTTTCCCGCACGTTGTTGCGGGTTTCCGTCATAAATATGTAGTTTTTATCGATTAAAATATACTATGATGTTAAGAGATAGAAACATGTTCAATACATCAATGATAACAACAACGTCAATGCATTTGTGTGTTTAATCATTAGTGGGTTACATGTTTTTTTTTACGAATTTGGTTTGACTCAATTGATTATATCTAAAGTATATTTTTAGAACTTTATATGAACAAAACAACATGTTTTCATGTTTTTTGTGGTTTCGCCTCTCCATATTATTTTTTCCTAATAAAGTCCCTTAGGTTATTATTTTCTTTCTGGTTTTTGAAAAACAATATCAATCCTGTATGTTCCACCAAAAAAACCAACATGTTTTCCATGAAAAGCCCTCAAACTTAATGACGTTATTGGCAAAAAAATAAAAATTCTGAAAATCACAAAAAAAATAAATATCATGAGGATTTATTGATAAAAATAACACGGATAGGCTATACCGCAAAAAAAAACATGTTGCTTTTATTTATATTAAGCCTCTTTTTTACACAAAAAATATAAATAACAAAAGTTGATATTTTATATGAATCTTGTGAGACAAAACCAAAAAACAAAATGAATCACGATCATTTAATTCTTCAAATTGTGGTGGAAGCGAAAAATTTTAATATTTAAATATGTAATTACATATTGAAGAAGTTGATGTACAAATGAATACTTTTATTTACAAATAAAATATAAAAAATGTTGAATTCAATCTTTATTATTTAAAGAGTTTCATATAAAATAAATAAATTTTATGTATAAATATAAAAACATAAAAATAACCAAATATAATATTGTCCAACAATAACATTATTTATTTAAAATAAATAGAAATGACAATTTTACCTACAATGTAACAAATATTTCTTATAAACTAAAAATACATTTAATTAATAAATAAATTTATTTATTTAAGAAAAAACAATTTTAAAGTATAAAAAGAACCATTTCAATAAATAAACTCATAAAAGTTTAGTTACAGCAATTAAAATATATTAATTTAAAAATAAACTATTAAAAAATCATAATAGTATTACTATATTATTTAGGGTTAATATTGGAAAAACCCTAAGAACTTTCATGAATTTACCGATTGAGTCACTGTATTTTTTTCCCAAGTGTTTTAGTCCTTAGACAATTTTTGTCTTATTCAAAACTATATATTTGACATGTTTAGCAGGTCACTAACCGGTAAACGGTACAGTGACTTAAACAAGAAAAAAAGAAAGTCTAGTGACTTAATCGTGAAAATTGAAAAAGAAAGTTGGTTTTTTTAATAATAAACTATTCGAGAAACTAAATGTTTTACCTGTTAAACAGGTAGCAGGTTAAAAATATATAGTTTTGAATAAGACAAACTTTGTTTAGGGACTTAAATAATCATAAAAAAAGTTCGGTGACTTAATCAATAATTACATGAAAGTCCGTAGGGTTTTTTCAATATTAACCCTATTATTTAAAATAATTAATAATTACTTTTTTCAATACACATTTTATATAAGTGAGTTTTATTAAAAATATCCACGTATTACGTAGGCCATAAATCTGTTTTTAAATAAATAAACTTTTATGAGTTTAAAGTTGAAACGATGAACCATTTCAATTTTTCCAACGAAATGGTTAACCAAATGGAAAAATCGACCAATCAAATATGTTTTTAAGTATTTTCGACGGAAAAAAATGAATAACCATTCCAATTTTCGATTTGACCAAATGTAAAAAACAACCAAATAATCTCATTTTTAATGTTATATAAGAAAAAATGATGAATCATTCCGATTTCTAATTTAACGAAACGGAAAAACGACGAACCAATTTAATTCGAATTTTTTTTTTCGTGCAAAAAAATGGTATGAGTGTGTAGGAAAGTCGTCTTTGAAAACCACATGAACATTTCTATATAAATGTAATAAACCATAGGACCTTAAATGTAGGAAACTAAAAAGAGTTTTTTTTAATTATTTATTAAAATATAATGACTTTTTTTGTAAAATTTAAAAAGTACCAAGGGCTTTTTTGTAATTTTGGAAATCACCAAAACCATCGTATGTTATATGAATATGAATATTTATTAAAATATAATGACTTTTTTGTAAAATTTAAAAAGTACCAAGGGTTTTTTTTGTAATTTTGGAAATCACCAAAACCGATGCACCAAAACGGTGCCAACGACAAATGTATGTTATATGAATATGAATATTTATTAAAATATAATGACTTTTTTGTAAATTTAAAAAGTACCAAGGGCTTTTTTGTAATTTTAGAAATCACCAAAACCAACGCACCAAAACGGTGCGTTTTGGTTTGACAAATGTATATTATATGAATATATTAAAGACTTGATTGGTTATTAAAAAAAGTATTGTAGTGTTTGTTTACCTCTTAATTAAACCATTAATTAATAAGTCATCATATCTTTAAATGGCTTATTAATGATCTCATTAAGAATCAAACAAACAACCTTTAAGTCAATAAATTTAACAAGTGACATGTAGCTCAATGATTAAAGTGTTGTTTTATGAAATTAAAAGTTTTGGGTTCAATTATCAGTTAAGTAATTAATTATTTTATTTTTGCAGAGAAGTATAAAATGATGTGTTGATTTCGACTAGATAGGCCGGTCAAAATCAGACCAATTTGGACATCAAATGATCATGATGTGTCATCTTTCCAGCATGATACATCATGTTTTTCATTGCGATTCATCGTGGTTTAACTCGGACCGACCACGTAATACATCAAGTGATCATGCTACACGATTCTTCTCGTGTGACGCACAATCTTTTCCGCTTGATTCTTTATACTTTTTCAAATGATGTATTATGGCTTTTGAAAGTTTTAGATGTTTTCCATCATATCAAAATTATTATTTTGAATATTTACAAAATTGGGATAACTGAAATGTGGATGAGATGGAAATGGAGGAGAATGAGGCATGTGGTTTACAATAAATATATGTATAAACTTTATAGCCAGGTTGTAATGAAGATGGTAGCGTGGTCATGTCTACTTTTATTTTTTATTTTTTATTTTAATATTAAAAATAAAAATTTAATCCAATTTTTGTCCTCCTTTACCCAACACTCTAAAGTCATCATACTTTTATATAATATTTAAAATAAATGCAATGCATTTTATCGATTATTTTTTATATTCTTTTTAGAAAAATATTGATTCAATAATACGTCTTTAATCATTAGTTATCTTTTAAAATAGATAGGTGATGTTAGGATAGGACACACCAAAGTCCTACCACTCATAATCTATATATGTCGAATATTATAGATTCACTTTTGATCTAACTAATTTAAACCCGAAAAAAAAATGAGTATGAGTTGGTTTAGTTTATATTTGGATCTAAAATTGAAACCAATTTAAAAAAGTTAATTTTTGATAACAAGAAACCGTTTGTTTTTCGCATTTTCATTTCATAGTTTTAAAGGATTGGTTTTCGATTGTTGATATTTTTTTATCTTTTATTTGGATCAGTTGACACAAAAAGAAAGAATACATCAACACACTAAACATATAATCCTATGCATATCATCATGTAAATATATCGTTGTTTTGAAGACTTTAAAGTGGCAACACACTAAATATATAATCCCCTTCATCTGATTTTATGAAAAACAAATAGATGTACTTAAAACTGAAAAGAAAAATCTCTTAAAAATAAAATTTCAGTATGTAACGAAATAAAACTCCTCGTTAATTTTGTTTTGTAACGATCGAGCCAATTAATGGATCAATTTGTTTCAAGTCTCTAGTACTTTAAGGTCATGAAATTTAATGGTGGATTTATTATAATCGTGAAAGTTAATAGTTCATTATAGGATGTAGGAATATAATCACTTGGGACTAGACGATAACCACCACGCCAGCCGTTCAAAAAAAATTAAAATATGAATATTTAATGGTTTATTTGTATAAATTTTAAAGCTAATCATTCAAACAAATTAATTAATGTCCACGAATTTAATCGTCTATGTCTTTTTAAACTATATCGTTTAATTAATATTAACGTCTTTTTATGTTACTTAATATTAAAAGTTACATGTACAACTACCAAATAGATTTATAAAAATTAAAAAACTTTAGCTATTTCAAAAAATTACAGCTTTCAAAGGCTACAACTACTAAAACTTTCAGTTTAAAGCTACAGTTAGTCGTATTAAACATACTTATTTAATGAATTGGAGGTTTATAATCATAGTTGTTGATTGAACTTTTTATTCTAATAATTAATATTATGAATTTTAATATCATTATTTGAGGGGAAAAACTAATCAAATCAAACGGCAATTCAAAAAGTCCAATTGCTAAAAATACCAACAACTTTATGTATTTTTAGCATTTATAGTTACATTATTTATTTTTTGATCACTAACAACATTAACTTTAATATTTTTTTACCATTTATAGAATAATTTTAAAAATTGTTGATGTAAATGGTAAAAAAATACAAAAGTTAACGATAATGATATAAAATTTAAAAGTTAATGCTATTAATTATGAAAAATATAAAAGTTTATGTTATTAATAATAAAAAATAAACGATATTGCTATAAATGATAAAAAAAACAAAAAAAACTGTTATTATTTTTAACAATTAATCAATTAATCCATTCAAGAACCCATATTTATAAATCATCATTTTTTATGTTTTTTGTCATTCAATTTTATTTGAACATTTCATTTCAACAATGTTAATAATAAGATAATCGTAATAATGAATCTAAAATATGATAAAAAAATTTATTATTTGTTAATATGTGTTAAATCACTTACGATAAATCTCATTTGCAATTATTCCATTTCTCTACGTATGTATGTATATGTCATGGTTTAAATACTGCACATGTTTTTAAACTATGGATTACATGATTCACCTTATTCACATTAATTGTGGGACCGATCAATAAGGGTTTCCAAAGGGTGAGCTACCTTTTTTTAATGTCACATCTAATTATAATTATATTTATTTAATTAAATAATCGTATCATTCATGCATCTACAGAACTTTTTTATTTATTTAAAGAAAAGGAAAAGGTCTGCTATCAAGAAAATGACTTGTCTCTTAGTTGGAGAACATTATTTTTATGACACAAATGGAAATTGAATTATTTGGTTATTTAATTTTACCGCTTATACATATAATAAGTAAAAATGCTACTTAATGAATGAATAACATGTTAAATTTGGAGGTTAGTGTTAATAAAATAATAAGTAAAAAATAATACCTATTGAATAAGTAAACATGTTTATTTGAAGGTTACGATTGGATTGGCTCCCATCTAAGGTCTAACCTCATGTCTTGAGGTGGTATTACAATGTTACTCAATCAGTTTTTTTTGTCTAATTTTAGGGCTTGAAGTTTAAGCCAAAAGCAATGCCAAAAAAACAAATCTTCGGGAGGGAGATGAACACCTACACAAGACGACTAAACCAAATGAAAAGAAAAACAAACTTCAAACCAAACTAAAATCATGCTTATGTTAATACAAATTTGTGATCCCGATCTAGTCCAAGTTTATTTCTTGGTGGAATCATAAACATAGCCTGCCTTTCTGACAACGAGTATGTGATGATAAGGTTTGATTATTTTGTTTTGGGTAGCCAAAAGTAGGAGTATTCAAAAATATCTAAATTTGAGAGTCCAATCTGAAATTTTTGGTTATCTAAATTTTCAATACGGATTTTGCATGATCTCGGATTTTCGGAATATCCTAAATCCACTTTTTAACATTTTGCTAATTTTCAAAACTTTTTTGCCAAACATATTATGACTAACAACAGTCATATTCTATAATTTCAAAGTGTATAATGTAGCATTAACTAATAACTCGTTTAAATGCATTTTAATCTCTTTTGACGTGTTTTTTTTTTGTTTTAAAAGTATGACATATTTTCGTTTGCGACACAATTACTTTTTGAATGTTAATAGTTATATAGATTTGTATTTTGTATTTTTTGAATTCATTTTATAATTAAAGTTTAATCAAAATATTTTATTTTCGGATAATCCCAAATTTTGGATATCGGAAAATAGTACGGATTCAGATAGTAAAATTCATGTTCGGATATCTTAAAATCAGATAATCCGAAATTGAATACCACTAGCCTAAAGATGAACACGTTAATTTAATATGTGATCGACAATAAATTAATAATATTTTGTATGCTCCTTTGTTGTTTGATTCTTGTCAAGGATATCTAGTCATTCCTACAAAGTTATTCTTTCTTGGAATCTTTGGACGGAGAACCATTTGAGTTATTGTGGTCTAATTTTCATGCTCTTTCCTATGTGTTTATATTTTTAGTGTGAAGGCTTGCTTGGAGACATTGAGGTGTTGGTAAATTAACAAATTGATATGTGATTTGTTGTAGCCAATTAAATTATATTCCAATAATCATTTTTTAACCCATACACTTAATTGCTATAAATAAACAATCAATAAATGAAGATAATACTTAACTACAACTCAAAATCAACACAATTAAAATTCATATGTGATTTGTTGTAGCCAATTAATCTATATTGCAAACAACAAAATTATATTATGGGTTTATATTACTTCTAATCAACAAGCTTTTATAAAATACTTATAAATCCTTTATTTATATTGAATGGCTAAATCTTTAAAGTTTATTTAAACCATTTAAAAGTTGTTAGCATTTACTTATCTTTATCTTTACGTATGATAAAGAAGAACAATAAAATACCACATGACGTTTTCTGGACGCGTCACATTTTAGTTTTTGACAATTTTATCATCATTCTTATTTAAATTAAATTTAAATAAATCTAAATATTATATTACTAATACTTATCCATATATCTAATTAATAAATACTTTAACATCTCTATTTAAATTAAATTTAAATCTAAAATTTTATTATTTATATATATCCATAAATATAGTTAGAAAATATTTTATGTATAAATAAAATTATTTAAATATAATTAAAATAAATACATATTAGACAAATGATATTAAATATTTAAAAACAATAATAATACAATATTAGTAAAAAAGTATTTCATAACATTTGTTTATTGTAAAAAATTATAAAAACAATTTGTTCTATGTAAAACTAAAATTTCAATTATATTGGTTAAGAATATATAAATTTAAAAATAAAAAAAGTTAATAACTGATAAAAGAGTAGCTACTATTCACAATATTGTTCTTATAAGAAAACTAATACTTGTATAGTTTAAGTTTAAATTATATATATTTTACCTAAATAAATTATATAAAAAATATTCATATAATACATTAAAACGTGGTTGAATAAACAAGTGCATAAAATAAACAAATATAGACTTTGTCACTCAAAAATAAACTTTGCAAACTTAACCCGTAAATCGATAAAAGAGAGTGGTTAAAATTAGGGGTGAACACAGTTAGGCCGAAACCGAATAAACCGGCCAAACCGAAATCATTCGGCCGGTTTGGCCGGGTTAGAAAAGTAGTATTCGGCCGACTGGTTGGAAAAGTTTTTAAATTGAGTTTACTGGCCGGCCGATGGTTTGCAACTTCAAACCGGCCGTTTCGGCCGAACCGGCCAAGTTAGATTATATATATAAGTTCGTTGTGATTTTCATCAATTTATAAATATTAAAATAAATGGCTGTAATTCTTTATAAATTGATTTTAGTATATTCAAAATACTAATATTTTCTATTATAGAATCAAATAGACAAATACGATACGATACAAATGCATTTTCTTTAAACATGTTTATAATTGTTAAATCAAATGTCAATGAAATGCAACATCCATTTAATTTGTAACAATTTACCTATTTAATTTTAGTTTTTTTACTAATTACAATAAGATATTGATCGTATTTTTTTATGTTGTGTATTGATATACCAATTTATTTGTTTGTTTTCTTTTTAAATTGTTAGAATATTTATAATAACTCGAAGTTTCAAATTCAAACCGTGAAACCGGCCGAACCAAACCAATTATTTGCGGTTTGGCCGGTACAGTCGAGCCGTTAGTCATGGCCGGTTTGGTTTGAGACTTTTCCAAACCGAAGTTACTGGTTTGGCCGAGATTTTAGTCGCTAAACCGGCCGAACCGGACCGTGTTCACCCCTAGTTAAAATGACATGAATCTTTTCGTTGTAAAAACAATAATAGTCAATATAACAATAACTATAATTATTACTATTTTTCTATAATTATTGTTTATTAAGTTCTAAAAGCTAGTTTAAAAACTTCTATAGAAGTCAATAGGAATATAAATAGGTAGCACATCTCACTCCATGTATTTAGTATGGTAGGCATGATTGACAACTAATATATATATATATATATATATATATATATATATATATATATATATATATATATATATATATATATATATATATATATATATATATATATATATATATACAGAGAGAGATATGGGTTCAATGGAGAACCTCCATGCATTGAAGAACCTTGAAGAACCTCCATGCACCACCACATATGCATCACAATCCCCGTGTGATGCATCATTATTTCCCCGTGATGCATCAAATTCCCGCGTGATGCATCAATTTCCACGTGATGCATTACGATTTTGTAGCGATGCATTGTGGTTCTCCAAGGTTCTTCAATGCATAGAGGTTTTCCATTGAACTCACCCATATATATATATATATATATATATATATATATATATATATATATATATATATATATATATATATATATATATATATATATATGTATGTATTATAGAGACACTACAACAAATATGTCATTTGTTCACATCATTTTTACACGCTTTTTAAAAGTGTGTAAAAATTTAGTAAATTTTTCTACACTTATAAATGTTTTTAAAATTATTGCAGTAATAAGCGTGAAAATATATACTAAATCATCCTAATTACCACATTTAAAATCATGAAGAAAAAAGTTCACATGTATATGTGTGGACAAATTTTAATTTTTTCACATTTGAAAGTGTAGAGATAAATTTATCACACTCAATTTTGTCACGCTTCCTCTTATGCGGACAAATTAAATGTGACAAATTAATTTTCATACTTTTAAGCGTGGACAAATTATTAGTTTGTCAACATTTATATCTGCAAACTTTAAGTAAGACACACATTTGAGTATAAAAACTCCACACTTGTAATTGTAACTAATTTTTACATTCTTATAAGTGCGAATAAATATAAAAAAATTTTACGCACTTGCTAAAAGCGTGTAAAAATAATGTGTACAATTGACATTTTTTTTGTAGTGAGAGAGAGAGAAAGAAAGAAAGAAAGAAAGAGAGTTGGCATAAAAAAAAACATTGCTTGAATTATAAATCAAACTTAAAAATTAAACTTGATTTGACTGATTATATTTTTATGTATATTTTGCTATTAAATATGATATATAACAATTTATCTAGGTTTGATAAGAAATATTTTGTTGTTTTTAGTAATCACGTTTTTTAAATCATTGGTTTAAATTTTTTGACTCAATAATCAGAAGATGTAATGTAACTATTTAATTAAATTGAATTAATAGTTCAAATATAGTTAATCACAAAATAGCTGACAATTCAATGTTTTTAAACCGTTGATTCAAAATAATATATTTGAATCCATAATTCAAAATTTTAAATCACGTATTAGTCGGTTTTTTTTTTACTTTTTTGTTGGGTACCAGAAATACCATTTAAGATAATTTAAAAAAAAAACTACATGAAAATATGTAAAATAATAGTGTAAGTTAATATAATATTGTATCATGTGTTTTTATTAACTAAAATTACAAAAAATAATCATGTACGCAAATAAATAAACCTATAAGAATAAATGATAAAACTCATTCATTCACAAGACTTTTTTTGTAATTTTACTTGATAAAAAGTTATAATATCAATTAATATTAACCAAAACATAAAAAATAATTTATGAAATATGTGACCCATGAAATGCTATGTCAGCAATGTAAAAATAAAATTTAATGCCAAATCAATTATATAAGTGTCATGTCAACTTTTATAACAAAAGATCCGATCATTAAAAGGTAGATGTACCATATTAACCGGTCACTATTTAATGTGTAACATATCGACAATAAAAGAAATGTACATATCATATTGATACACTTTTAAAAGTATGATGGTATTGTGTGAATTTAGCTTTGTTATCTACTTGACTATTTGTAGTGTTAGTTTAGCGGTCATTAGGTCAATAATATGGATTCTTCAATTACTCTTTTAGATGCATTCTTTGAAGTTCAATTACTCCGGTTTAGATGGCTTTCTAATTGAAACAAAGACTTTAAGTGGAGATCTTGTTTTCAAACCCGAAGGTGTCTACACGATTTAGGTTTGTTCCTAAAAAATGTTTATGATTAACTTATGAAAACTAAAGAAAATTCAGAGATAAGAATATACATACATACATATATATATATATATATATATATATATATATATATATATATATATATATATATATATATATATATATATATATATAGATGAGTTCAATGGAGAACCTCCATACACAACCATAAATGCATCACAATTCCTGCGTGATGCATCAAATTTTCGTATTATGCATCGACTTCCACGTGATGGATTATGATTTTCTAGCGATGCATCGTTGTTGTTCAAGGTTTTTCATTAATGCATAAAGGTTCTCCATTGAACTCATCTATATATTTATATATATAGTATATAGTATAAACTCAATAAAACTTATGAGAAAAAAAAGTAGGGGAAATATTTATAATTTCATAATTACAGCTTAGGACTTGGAAAGTACATGAACATGGGCATACTTGCTCTCTTTTCTCTCTTCTTCATGTGGATTTTCTTGGGGGCAAAAGAGACATTTACCTCGTTTACAAAAAACCATAAACACAGGTGAAATTCAAAAAAAAAATGTCAAATCTATCCACAAGAAAATAAAAACCAGAGAGTAAAAAATGTAAATAAACCCAATAATTTTTTTTTAGAAAAATATTTATTCCTCAAATATGCTCTCAAGATGAGGCCGCCACTCGCCAGCCTGAACAGTCCGGCGAGCTCTTCGGTGTCCTAACTTCTTCTTCTCCGACACCACCACAACATCGGAAGAATGCAACCGATCGGTCTTCTCTACGGCGGACGCATCAGACGGTTGCCCACCGGCCACCCTGGTAATTTTCTTGGCCTTCTTCGGATCCTTTTGTTGTGGGTTTTTCTTGTGTTCCGGAACCGATGAAGACGGTATCAAGAAATAAATGCTTCCTCTTTTGAGCTCGGAACTGTTTGATAAGATCAAGATTCGTCGGACGACTCCCTGAGAACATGGTTTGCTCAAAACATGATTAGGGTAGTTCTTCAGAACCTCGCCGGCGGTCACCGGACGTGTGATTTCTTCAACGTAGCCATTTAAATGCACTATCCGGATCAAATCAAGGGCACCACAAGGAAGAACACAAGCCAAACAACACCTTAAACTGTTACCCATGGCGATCGATCTTCTTGTTGGATTGAATCTCAAGAATTCTATAAATTTTGGTTTGATTAGTGTGTGTCGGTTATGGAGGTGATGAAGCCATGAAGGAGATGAATATATAGGAGGAGGACCGTACAGAGGGGGTGGGGGTGGACGGAGAGTATTATTAATATAAATATTATATTTATCGATGAGGTGTTAAATGACAAATTTGCCCCCGGTTTGATAGAGCATATTTCTTGGATCTTACATTATTCATGCCCTTGAAAAGTGTATATTTAAGTTATGTGATTAGTTGTTGTTATGATTGGTTTCAATTATAATTTAAGACATTAGATTATACAAATTTATGTTAAATTTGGTAACATTTGTTGTTTATATTTAACAATAATTATGATTCAATGTCTAGGATTCCAATAAAAAGACCTTTAAACCACGAATTAAAGATCGTGTAAACTTCAATTCATCTTAAGACATTTTTGACATATTAATTTCTCTTTTAATGATCTTCATATATTTATTTGCATACATGTACCTTCATGTCATACTTTTATTAAAAACTATTTTATTAACTCAGGTATTACGTATATATTTTGATAAAATTTATTTACATAAAATGTATATTAACTAAAATTAAAACGAATAATTGTTAATTTTTATAACAAAAAAACAAGAATAATATTGTTATTATCACAATATCATTTTTCTAGTTTTATAATATATGTAATAGTAGTTATTTTCTTCATTCTTTTTAACCATTTTATTATTAAAACCTTATGTACATTATTATGATAAATAATATATTATGAAATATGTTTTTACTAATATTGTAATAATTTTTTTTTCAAGATTTTTATATTTTTTATAAAACATGTATTTATTTTTAATATATTTTAGTAAATTTATAAACACGTAAAATATTTGTAGTTAGACATATAAAAGATAAGATCTAAATTTAGTTTAGATAAGATTGATAATAAAATGATAGAAAAATATTTTTTAGTTAGATAAATAAATAGATAACATGAGATGAGATTTAAATTGAATTTTAATTTAGTGGATTTATTATAAAATGATGGGAGTTGTGTTGAAAGGACGCCATGTGATAACATTTGTTCTTTTATCATGCATAAAGAATTTATTACCATTTGTCTAAAGTTTTTGACCTAAAAATATAAAAATAAAAACACATTAATAAAAACCCTAAATCTATAATGTAAGAAAATAAGGTTACCCAATTCCAAATTAGTAACACACTATAGTGTGTGTGTGTGAAGGGTGACAAGTGACAAGTACGTACAAACATGAAAATCCGAAACATGAATCCCATTTTGGTTTTCGATTTTTCAAGATATCATCATTATTTAAAATAACTTTAATTTTGTAATTCAAGAGAACGTGGTAGGCTTGGTTCATGATGTTGACATGGTCAATAATTATTATCATCTAATTGATGTGTTATATTATGTGGTGGGTAAAACTTTCTTTTCCTAATTTGATAAAACCAAAAATTAGTCTGGATTAAAGCTGATTATGTTTGATTTGGTTTTTGATTTGAAATTTGAGAAAAAATAATTGTTCAATCTTATTCAACCTAATTCAAAATCATATTTGAGCTAATCTTTTTCAAAACTGAAATAACATTATTATATATATATATATATATTAAAAAATATTTATAAAGTCTCATATTTTTATTCGAGTCGCGTCTAGTTTGGAACTGAAATGGTTCTTAAACAAATAAAAATCATCTTGAATAGTCTAGTTTTTTTGCTCTATTATTTTGTATTTTTCAATTGCATTTTGGTCGGGGTTCAATATGATTTTAAGTTGAAGCACACCACTATTTCTTTCTTTATTTTCTCATCTCTCAAGCATTTTCACAATAATCTATATATCAAACATTATGTTTATTTCTTTGGTCCTCATTGAATCAGACAAAACTCTTGCTTGAATCATTTTAATAGGTGTTTATTTAGTTTAAAAATGATAGGAGTTGGTGGTAATAGAATAAAAATAGACCTTTGTTAAGATCAAAGAAAAATAGGTATTAACAATTAACATCAGAGAGTCAGTGTTATGAAATTATAAATCTGACCATTATGAGTGTAGTGATGTCATAGTTTTTTCACAAGCAAATATAATGGCTGCACAACATGTAAGAAACCTTCCGAGAAGAAAAACACTTGCAAAACTAAAGACAAATACAACACATTAAATTACTAGGATCGACGATCGATCACCATAAGTACAATTCGACACCCGTAGATTCCAATTGAACTCCCATTTGAGACCCACGAAAGAAACATAGATTGAATCAAGAAGAATATATCTTCAGCAATGAACTTCCCTTTACATATTTTAACATATTAAAGTAGTAAACTACCTATTAATACATAAATCATATTCATAATTTTCTCGATTCTATTAAATATATGAAATATATATATATTATAAATTTCTTTATGTGGCATTTGGTTCACGGAATGGAATTCGAAGTAATTTGAATTTAAATTTTAGTTATTAATTTGGTTGGTGGTGAATGTAGAAGATGATTTTTAGTATTGGTTAGAGATGTAGGTCGAAATTTAATTCATATACAAGTTGGAATTTAATTCATGTATAAGTCGGAATGAATGTCAATTTCCTATAAACAATGAAATTTGATGGAAAATATATAAAATTTAACCATTTACATTAGTTTTCAAAAATAATAAACAAGCTAAATTTAAATTCCAATTACATCGAATTCCGTCACACGAATCAAACGTCACCTTAGGGTTTTCTTAGAGAGTAAAATCTTTAAAGGTACTAGTCATCTATATATATATATATATATATATATATATATATATATATATATATATATATATATATATATATATATATATAATAATAAATGAAAACATAAAATGCATACGTGTCGCTTCCACGTTACACCACAAAAGATAAATACAAACTTTTGTTTTTAATATAAAAGATTAATACAACTCATAAATTTAGAAAATCAATATTATCATATCTATATATTTATTTAAGACACTAATTTATCTAAAATTAAAACATCTTAAATATACATCATACAAAATTATAAAATATTTGACAACTAAAAGATAATTGTAAAAATATATTTTATATCATTTTTATTTCATGTAATAGATATATATAAATAATATGCTATTCCTTGTAATAGATATATAAATAATATGTTATATATAAATTAAAATATCAAATTATATCAATTAAAATATATAATTTTATAAAAATAAAAGTAGCTACTATTCATGTTTATTTATAAAAATACAAAACTTATAGTTATGTCTAACAATAATGCTATTCATATATATTTTAAATAATTATCATTTTATGTTTTTTACTTTATATGTGTTTTATGTTAATATAAATTTTATTAAAGATATCCACATAATACGTGTGAACTAAACTAGTTTATAGATATTTTAAAAACTTTTTTTGACAACTTAAAATGACATACATATGAGATCCTTTGACCCGTTCTTAAAATTCTTGGAACATTTTTTAGACTCTTCAAGTCATGAACTTTTCATGACCTTCCTCACTAAATGACAAAGGCAAATTCTTTATACACAATACTCTAATTTCTCATACACCACACCCTATAATTTTGACCAATAATTTAACTAAATTAGAGTTTATGATTGGTTGTATATTTCTCTTTTTCATTGAACAAAAAATATATTAGTCATGATTATGTCATGATTGTAAATAAAGGTGGTGTATGAAGTATAACCCAATGACAAAACATATTCAAGACTCAAATAGGGTCGTTGCCAATTATTTTCACATGATTATTTCTCCTAACTTTTTTTCTAAAACTTTGATTAAGTTCACTTGATTATTTTTAGGAGTTGAACAAACCCAATTATTTCCGGGAGTTAAACTTGTATCGTTAAATTGTTATATGGTCGACGTACGTATATAATTATAACCATTCTCAATTTTTAACGATCTTTTTAAAACATAAAGTAATTGCATTTGACAATCACACGCTTACGGTAAATTAGGAGAGAATGTTTGAATGCACATAAGTGAGTTTACACATATAACTCCTCAAGGTCGGTCTTTATATGGGGCTGGCTACCTGGGTTGTGGGCTAGAGCACAGGGCACTAAATTTTTAGTTGTTTTAAACAATATAGATTAGCATGTTTTCACGTTCATAGCTTTTGGGTTTCCGAAATAGAAAAAGAATCAAAAGACAATAAGAATTTGCACAATCTTTACAATAACTAAAAAATAGTATGTTGTATTAGGAGTGAGATCAGTCCTGTATTGGTACTGAATTTTTTTGATGTATAATATTAGTATCGACTTACTGTTTTGTTATTACTTATGGATATATATATACATATATTTAATAAGTAAAATTTTATAAGTTTAAAGAATATAATATTGGAAACATGCAATCCCTTCTTCTCTGGTCCTTGACTCTTTGTATCCAGTTTTCTATTTATAATTGACCATAAAAAAAAATAATAATAATAATAAAGGTAACAAACAGTTCACAGTTGGCTAAATATATATAAACAATGTGTGGTTATATTATATTATATTATACATATAAAATACAGAGGGGAGGGGAGAGAGAGTACATTCATTCATACGGTTTGTTCTTCCAATAAACTGAATTAAGTTTTAAATAATGAAGAAGGGTGATGGCACCCCGAATCCTGGGTCTGCCTCATTATGCTTTAACCAACTCAATTAACTGTTAATTTTACTATTTTAAACTATCTAATCTATTGCCATCTGTCAGCTTAAACTCACACGATTCATCTGTATTTGGAAGTAGCTGACTAATCAAAACTATATGCTTTGTTTTACTCTTGGCAAACAGACAAATGGGTACATCATCTAATGTTTCTCTCTGTGTGTGTGTATATATATATATAAGAGTAAATTACGTAAATGGTCCATGTGATCTATAGAAAGTTATAAGTTTTGTCCCTCAAATAAATTAAGTACATAGATAGTCCATAAATACAAATCTCTGTAACACTTTGGTAACACAATCTAGCTTTCGTTAATTTTGTTGTTAACTCCATAGTTATATTCGTCTTTTTACCGATATAGGACAATTTATTAAATTATTTAGTAAACTTTTATTTTTTAAGAATTTTTTATATTATTTATTCATTAAAATTATTTCATTTATTTTGTGTTTTAATGAATTATACTATAAACAAAGATGTTTTAGTGGAGTAATAAAAGAAAACACTTCACTAGTTCACTCTCCACCAGACATGTTATCTCTCTCTCTCTCTACCCCCTTTCCTCTAACTAAGGGTGTTCAGAATATTCTGAACCTGAAAAACTGATACGAAAAATCGTACCGATTTTGAGGTTAACCGAACCGGATAATCGAATCGAAAAACCTTGTTAACCATTTTTCGGTTTAGGTTTAGGTTCACGATATCCTCGAACCGATATCCTCGGTTACCATCCGAAATGTAAACTCGGTTTCGGTTAACTATCCATGAACACTTCTACCTCTAACAACATCACCACACCAACCAGCCACTATCGCTCAAACGTCACCACGTACCACTGACAACAACCATCTCTCTCACCACTAATCAGATTCATCATTTTTTTTCATCTTATTGCTCTTTCTCTCTTTGTCTCTCTCACCACTCTCATCTTTCGATTTTTCGTAGATAAGATCCATCATTTTTTATGGTTTCATCAATGGCTCCACCACCTTCTCCTCTCTCACTACTCTCAAGATCGGTGACGATGAGGTGGTTTGGTTCTTGTTCAAATCTTGTGGGTTAATGTTAAAAAAAACCTTCAATTTTGTAGGGGATTGGAGATCTAGGTTCAGATGAGTTAGGTTCTTGATTTCGAATGGCAAATTTGGTTTCAAATCAAGTCAGGGTTATTGGTTTTCTAAGAGATTTCAAATGGACTAAGGGTTATTGACTTTGCCAGCACCAACGTTCTTGTCTTTATTTCTGATCTATGTGAGTTCGAATGAAGTAAGAGTTCTTTGTTTTCAGGTTTGCGTTTTAGGCTTGTTTTTCAGATTTAATAATTATCAGTTTGCATATGATTTTGGATCTAAAAAGTTCTTAATTCTGTGTAAACTTGCTTTTGAAATAATTATTGGTACTATTTTTGTTGTGTATTGTATCTGATACGGTTTACCTTTTGTTTTTGTTCTTTATGTTTCTAATTTAAATACAGACTCTCAATTCATCATCTTTTCTTTTGATTTGAGGTTATTTACCATTTGAGTAATGCTAAAATGCTATTATTTTCAGCGTTGCTAATTTAAGGCTACCATTTAACACATACGAATACTTCAAGAATATGATAAACACAAATGAATAACAATATAAATTAATTAACTTAAATAAATAATATAAGAAATTCTTTAAAAAAAACATGTATGTGTTTATATATATATATATATATATATAGGGTTGGGTTCACAAGATAACCCTCTATTTCGTGAGAACGTGAGAATCACTCTAAAATTTGTGCATCCAATGTATAAAATTAGGGGTGTTCAAAATCGGATATCCGAATTTTCGGATAGTGAATTTTGCTATTCGAATCCGAAATTTCGGATATCGGATTATCCGAATATCCGAAAATTCATATTTTTTTAAAAATTAAATCAAATGTTTAAATATCTAATATATAAATTCATATATCCAAATAGATATTGAAAATAAATATATCACAAATTAAATGTATCCGGAATTATTTTACTCAAAACGACTAAAAATATATAAAAAAAACTAAAATATATAAAAATATTAGTTAATAAATCTATAATATCAAGATAAAACTCAAAAAATACATTAAAATAATAATAAACACTCAATATTATGTAAATAATCAATACTAAAGATATAAAAAAAATTTAAAAATATTTTTTTTGGATTTTCGGATATCGGATTATCCGTCCGAAAATTTGGAATTTTACTATCCGAATCCGATATCCGAAATTTCGGATAGTTTCGGATCGGATGTTCGGATTTTTATTTCGGATGTCCGGATTCGGATTTTTATGAACACCCCTATATAAAATTGTGCATTTGATACTAAAATTTATACATTTAATAAATTTAAACATTTACACATCTAATGATATATTTGTCCACTTAATGTACAAAATTATGCATTTGACAACATTTGTGCATTTAACGTGCAAATTTGTGCATTTTATGTGTAATTTAATGAATTTAAGTTTTAAAGGTAATTCTAATGTTAGGGAATCATTAGGATCTCACAATACTCAAGATATATTTAGCTTTTCACCATAAGCACATACACAAAACGCATATATAATATTATATTATATTGGACAAATAGTAAAATAACCAACAAACATTGAATCAATATAATAATATATGATAACTTGCTTCAAATTTATGTTTGATAAACATAATAGGTGTACGTATAATGGCGATGCACATGGGATGTTAAACCCGAGACTCCATATTGTATTCAAACCGTTAAATAATGATGGTTAACAAAAACATTAATGATTAGTAGTTAATGAGATTGATATATGGGATTATAGATTCTTTGTACTTAGAGTTTTAATGTAACACCCTCCCCGATCCCGGAAATGCCACGTCAATACAATACACAGGTGGCACATCTCAATAGCTCAATTACACTTATGTCATAGGATAACTCGGAATCATCATTAATTAAAAACTTTCACATAATATTGTTTACACATCATTCACTGATTAACAATATTCCATAAGACACAAACACTAACATAATTGATGACAAAGGCAACTACAACAGTCTTCACATAACGGCGAGTCTCTGATCAACAAGCCCAGCTACTGTACCCTTCACTGAAACCCTGAACACGGAAGACTCGAATACGTAAGCTCGAAAGCTCGTGAGTACTCGAGGGTTAGACTCTGCACGATAAACACATAGCATGCGAACACGTAGCACATACACACAACACAAGCTCGATCTCTGTCTCTGGCAATCAGCAGTATAAAGCAGATATGAACGCTCAGCATGAGATCCGAAGCCCTGCACACAATATCACTGAAGGGGACTCCTCCCCAGCTAACGACCGTGCGCACCGGTGGTTAGCCACAACCCTGTAGCACGGGCGCGAACCGGCTACAGGCCCTGCCGTGTATACACGCTCCAAGGACTGTTAGGGACAGTCAACCCACGCGATCTCACATCGCGAGTCACCGTCCGTATGGAACTCATCACGGACCCCCGGACTGGATCTCACCTCATGCACACATATATCACATATGTGGGAAATAGAACCATACCTGGCGCCCACGCCCCTGTCTCATTCACAATACACAATATACACATACACGAAGCTAGCTACACAGTTATGACTCGTAAAACAGTCCCGCGGTTTAGAAAAGAACTCGGGTACTCACCTGATCGATCCACTAATCCCGGAATCTCTGACTCGGCTCGGCTCGCAGACTCGTCCCTGAAATCACACAGATCTCAACAATTAATCTCAATCCCAGCCAATACATATAACCGACTCACAATGATCCCATATCCAACACGGACTCAAACAATCTCAATAAAACCCACGAACTCCAATCAACATATAAAACAAACCCAAACACGGCCCCTTTTATCGAATTGAACTCGACACATAATCCCAACCGGATCCCGAAGACCCAATCGAAACCCGACCTCAAAATCCCGACGAGACTCAAAACTCAATCTAAATACACTTACAAAACTCAGCTCGATAGTCCCGAAGGAACCCGACACCAATTCGACCCAAAGCCCTCTAATGAGATTCAACTCAGATTTTCACTGCAGGCTACCAGTCGCGCCGCTAACCCTCTGTAGGTCGCGCCGCGACGAAGCGAAACCCTGAACCCTGACCTGCGATTTTCAGCTCTGCCAAGGAGTTATAACTCCTTTCAATTACGAACTCAGCTCTCAAAACACATACATAATCATCCCACAACAGCATATAAACTCTCTTATCACTCAAATATTCAATTCCCACAAGGATTCAACACATAATACAATTTAAATCCTCAAACCAAGTTGCTTACCTCAAATCCTTCAAGAATAATAGGAGAGAAGAAGAAGAACAGCTTAAATCCAAGTTTCCACACCCAATTCAAGGCTTGAATTTGATTTCTTGCTGGAGGTCTTCACACAATTCACACACATACACTTTTTTTTCTCTGGGATTAGGAAAGGGAAAGGATAAGGAGAAATGAAGAGGATAAGATGATATATACGTCTTATCCTTTTTCCGGTCCCGAACCCACTAAATCCGGACCCGATATCACTTTTTCACCAATTATACCCTTTTAACCCATTTAACTCCACGAACCCAAATATATAATTAATCCACTAAATTTATAACCCGGAGACACGTAACTCGCAACCCGACACGTATATATCCACTAATCGGGATCTCATTGGCCCAACACGATATTAATTATTTAAACATCCACTAAAATAATTCCACGCAATTATCTCGAAAATGGGATGTTACAAATCCTCCCCTCTTAAAAAGATTCAGTCCCCGGAATCTATCGCAAGCCCATTCGCAATTACACATCTCTAAATCAAATCCCCGAAAATGTTGACTCACAATTCTCGACATCATCAACAACTCTTGATAAATTCGCATTTGAACTCGGATTGGCACAATCATCACTAATACACGTCTTCACTTCACAGTTAGTAAATCCACTAAAATATGATCAATCCACTAATAGCTCAATTAGATCCCCTAATTCACATATCGGCAACCGATAAATCCTCTATTCACAGAATCTTCACGTGGCGTCACCTCATAAGCCACTCGGATCCACACATTATCTCAATCCGTCGATCTTCGTTCTCTTTCATCACATGCTCGCATAGCTCTATACAAATCATCCACTAACGCAACACATAAGGACATCTCCATCGAATCACTAAACGCAAGTTCATAAACATGGTTAGACTCATAAGGGATTAAATCCACTCTCAATAGGTTAATCTACTATCACAGCAGAACTCTCAACTCTTTTCACTACAACAAATAACCACGCCTCATAATACGCAATATCATAGATATGGATAGCACACACACACAAGGGCTTAAATCCACTATCAATATGATAATCCACTAGCACATCACAACAAATTCGCAATTATCACTCATATAACTCACATAGCTCAACAGGATTAATCCACTAACATAGCACAATTCAGAACTCGAGAGCCCAGATCACAATAAACCCGAATCTAGCACATTGACTCCACATATACACCCCAAGCATAACGACCCCAGTCAGCCCATACACACAATCCCGCCCCTCTGTCACTGAATCCCACAATCACAAATACATTCGCAATAATTATTCATATAATTTGATCCACTAATATGACACAATACCCAATCCCAGAATTCTGATAACCCATCTTACCACAATATATCTCACTCTCACACACATACCCAGATATAACAATCCCATATAACTCATACACAACCCTTCCACATCTCTATCACTGAGCCACATAATCACAGACATAACAGAACAGTCACACGTAACAGAACACATACACTTATCGCAGACATAACCCAATGACCTGCCCCACGATTGACACACACTCTAAGCAAGCTCAGAAAGACGTACCCGAAACCATGTCAGCAGCATCTCGAGCTTCCTCTGCAGTCGCCTGAAAGACTCGACCCCTCACCCTAGCATCATGACGACTGGATGATGACGGCTCTACTCTGGCCCCACTAGAACTCACACCCTGAACCGCTGGTCCCGGCTCTGGACAGTCTCGTACTCTGTTCCCCGGTCTCCCACAACGGAAGCACAATGACTCTGGAACAGTACACGTGGCGGCCGCATGCCCCCGCTGACCGCATCGATAACACCTAGGCACGCACGGCCCACTATGGCGACGGTGACAGATCAGGCACTCCCGATCTCCAATCGAACTGTCCCCTCTATCTCCCCCATCTTGAGGTCTCTGCCCTACGCTGCTCTGACTCTGCCCTGTATACCTCGAACTCTGCCTCTGACTCTGACTATCCGATCGATGGCTCCGCCCCGGTCCACTCGACCTCCGCTCCCTATCCCTGTCTCTGTCTCTATCCCGATCTCGCCTGTCTCTTGAACTCTGTCCCGAACGCCGTTCTCTGGAATCGTCTCTGGAATGCCTCCGGTCTCTCGAGGACCGCTCAGGAGTCCTCGCACGTCGACTCTGAAAAGATGGCTCCTCCCTCTGCTTGGCTATCTCTCGCTCCCTTATGCGGGCCATCTCTAATGCTCTGGCAAAGGTAGAAGTCTCGTGCATCCCGACGAACTCTCTAATATCGGCTCGCAGTCCATCAATAAACGCATCGATTCTTCGCTGCTCACTGGCGATGTAATGAGTTGCAAACTGGGAGTACTCATTGAACCGGTCCACGTACTGCTGCAGCGTCATCTCTCCCTGCTGTAGGTGAAGGAATCGCCGCTCCATCTCTCGCCTCTCGTCTCTCGGGATATACTGTAGCTCGAACACAGCCCTGAACTTATCCCACGTCATTGCATATGCCGCAGAAGATGTCATCGCTGACTCTATAGACTGCCACCACTGTGACGCCCCTTCCCTCAACAGATAGGTCGCATAACCGACCATATCTCTCGGCTCCACGTGCGCAACTCTAAAGGCAGCCTCCACCTCACGCTCCCATGCCATAGCCGTCCCTGGCTCACCCCCGCCTCTAAACTCTGGCGGGTTCCCGGTCATGAAATCCTTAAACGAACCCCCTCGACGAGACGTAGATGAAGAGGCACCCGTACCCGTATCCTGACCACTCCCAGCACGTGGCCCCATCCCCTGATCTTGTTCCCGCTCCTGCTCTCTCTGTTGCCTGTAAAACTCTGTCAATACCCCCAGAAGCTCTGACTTGCGAATAAACTCGTCCCCTGCCGGCTTGCCCGCGCCGGATCCCTCGCCCTGATCTGCCATAACTATCTGCACAAATCAAAATAATTGAGAACCATAGGTAATTCACCCAGCGTTATACACTAAGCCAGGTTAGTTAACTCCACTAATATCAATCGCAATGGATCCCCCATGGATCGAAACAAGGTTTAAGTTAAGCATCCACTAATGATACTCAGACTTCAAACCACAAGCTCTGATACCATGCTGTAACACCCTCCCCGATCCCAGAAATGCCACGTCAATACAATACACAGGTGGCACATCTCAATAGCTCAATTACACTTATGTCATAGGATAACTCGGAATCATCATTAATTAAAAACTTTCACATAATATTGTTTACACATCATTCACTGAGTAACAATATTCCATAAGACACAAACACTAACATAATTGATGACAAAGGCAACTACAACAGTCTTCACATAACGGCGAGTCTCTGATCAACAAGCCCAGCTACTGTACCCTTCACTGAAACCCTGAACAGGGAAGACTCGAATACGTAAGCTCGAAAGCTCGTGAGTACTCGAGGGTTAGACTCTGCACGGTAAACACATAGCATGCGAACACGTAGCACAACACAAGCTCGATCTCTGTCTCTGGCAATCAGCAGTATAAAGCAGATATGAACGCTCAGCATGAGATCCGAAGCCCTGCACACAATATCACTGAAGGGGACTCCTCCCCAGCTAACGACCGTGCGCACCGGTGGTTAGCCACAACCCTGTAGCACGGGCGCGAACCGGCTACAGGCCCTGCCGTGTATACACGCTCCAAGGACTGTTAGGGACAGTCAACCCACGCGATCTCACATCGCGAGTCACCGTCCGTATGGAACTCATCACGGACCCCCGGACTGGATCTCACCTCATGCACACATATATCACATATGTGGGAAATAGAACCATACCTGGCGCCCACGCCCCTGTCTCATTCACAATACACAATATACACATACACGAAGCTAGCTACACAGTTATGACTCGTAAAACAGTCCCGCGGTTTAGAAAAGAACTCGGGTACTCACCTGATCGATCCACTAATCCCGGAATCTCTGACTCGGCTCGGCTCGCAGACTCGTCCCTGAAATCACACAGATCTCAACAATTAATCTCAATCCCAGCCAATACATATAACCGACTCACAATGATCCCATATCCAACACGGACTCAAACAATCTCAATAAAACCCACGAACTCCAATCAACATATAAAACAAACCCAAACACGGCCCCTTTTATCGAATTGAACTCGACACATAATCCCAACCGGATCCCGAAGACCCAATCGAAACCCGACCTCAAAATCCCGACGAGACTCAAAACTCAATCTAAATACACTTACAAAACTCAGCTCGATAGTCCCGAAGGAACCCGACACCAATTCGACCCAAAGCCCTCTAATGAGATTCAACTCAGATTTTCACTGCAGGCTACCAGTCGCGCCGCTAACCCTCTGTAGGTCGCGCCGCGACGAAGCGAAACCCTGAACCCTGACCTGCGATTTTCAGCTCTGCCAAGGAGTTATAACTCCTTTCAATTACGAACTCAGCTCTCAAAACACATACATAATCATCCCACAACAGCATATAAACTCTCTTATCACTCAAATATTCAATTCCCACAAGGATTCAACACATAATACAATTTAAATCCTCAAACCAAGTTGCTTACCTCAAATCCTTCAAGAATAATAGGAGAGAAGAAGAAGAACAGCTTAAATCCAAGTTTCCACACCCAATTCAAGGCTTGAATTTGATTTCTTGCTGGAGGTCTTCACACAATTCACACACATACACTTTTTTTTCTCTGGGATTAGGAAAGGGAAAGGATAAGGAGAAATGAAGAGGATAAGATGATATATACGTCTTATCCTTTTTCCGGTCCCGAACCCACTAAATCCGGACCCGATATCACTTTTTCACCAATTATACCCTTTTAACCCATTTAACTCCACGAACCCAAATATATAATTAATCCACTAAATTTATAACCCGGAGACACGTAACTCGCAACCCGACACGTATATATCCACTAATCGGGATCTCATTGGCCCAACACGATATTAATTATTTAAACATCCACTAAAATAATTTCACGCAATTATCTCGAAAATGGGATGTTACATTTAATCATGTAATTAATAGGTTACAAGGAAACTTCGTTGTACCTGCGGGCACCGACCATACCTATATTAAGTTATGTTTGATTTTATTTTAGAGAAAAATATAATTCATTATTTCTAATATCTATAAATATTAATATAAAATACAATTTATTATTCTTATATCTTTAAATATTAATAAATTGTTTAAATTTAAATCTACATCCAAATTATATCTTATATTTATCTATATATCTAACTAAAAAACTGTCTTATTTGTTTATAAACGTACTAATATATATTAAAATTAAATACAATTCATATAAACAGTACTAAATATTTAAAAAGTAAATATGATACAATATTAATAAAATCATTTTTCATAATATTTTTATTTATTATAAAACATTATGTTTTACTTAACACTAAAATATCAAATTATATCGATTAAATGTATATAAATTTAAAAATAAATAAAATTTAAAAAAATGTTAAAAAAATAACTGTTGTTCATGAATATTTAAAAATATAGATAAATAATATATATGACAAATAACTTTATTTTTTTTTTTTGTATTTTTTATAAGTATTAACATTTATATAGTTTAATTTTAAATTTACATATTATACAATTTACCTAGTATATTATTTATTAAAAATTAATCATGTAATACGGGTAGTGATAAACTATTATTTATATATAATAATTGTTTGATATTGCTAGTTAACTAGCTCTCAGCATGAGAGTTGGTGCCTCTAAATCTTAAAATGTACAAAAAAGACAAATAATAATAATAGTATTCGAATAACGTGTGAAACTCTGTCTTCGCCCTCATTCCAAGGTACGAATTTCTTTTATTTTATTCGTTTTTTCACAGTTAATATTTTTTAAATTATTTATGCTTGTATTTATATTTAAATAATAAATCCACATGGGTAATAAGAGTACCCGTGACCGTGAACAACCGTACGCTATCATCTCGTACTTGCACAACCATGGTATAAAGCAGAAACACATAATGAATTTGGTGTTTTTCTTAATGAATAAATTATATCTCATCAATTACAATATTAGTTTAATCGTATTTGTTTTCGATATTTAAAAATAATAGCATTGTGATTCGTCAATTTCAAATTTTCAATCATCGTATTGAAATATTTGCAATATTCTATGTTGTTTTTACTTTAAAGGAAACCATATTACTATTTTACTGATATTGTTTTATACATAATATAATTATATATAAAAATAAAAATAAGACAAAACTCAATCCAATCTGTTTTTAATGCACATTAACGAATTATCTAACCTATGTGTGCAAGGAGTTAGCCAACATATTATATGATAAATTGATCCGACGCAGTCATAAGATGTGATAATAAGTCAATAAGACGTTTGAATGTAACTATTTGATTTTACAATAAAAAATAAATAAAGAGTAAGATGTGATAATGAGTTAATAAGACGTTTAAATGTAACTATTTGATTTTACAATTAAAAAAATAAAGAATTGGTTTGTTGACTTGACGATCCTCGTATGTTTAATATATTTGTCTAATTTTTTTTCTCACCTTCATCTATTCACGGTTATATAGATGACAAAGTTAAATTTATGTACTATACTATATTTGGCAGTTTAGAAACTACATATCTTTAATAAAAAAATTAAGTGTCCTAACGTTTGTTAATGAAATAAATAGTTCATAACACATTATATTTATATGAAAAAAAATAAAGTATACAAATTATATTATTGGGATTTACATGTCTTACAATCCTATCTCTTAGAAAGCCATTGTTTCACATAAGGTTTAATTGCACCAATATTTGATGATGTTGAATTCATTTAAGTCATTGTTGACGAGATTTATCCTATTATTCTTTTACAGATGAACCAGTTTTATATCATTTGTAACACCTGACTTAAAACAGTATGATATTGTCTGTTTTAAGTTATGTTTAGGCCTCGTTTAACCACATCATTTGTTTTTGGCAACTAGTTGATAACTTTTGAAGGGCACACATCCTAATATTGTTTATTGTTGAAACAAATTTAACTATAGCCTTTAGAGTTTTAATGGGGCATGTTATGCTAGTGACCCCTAAATCCCTAATGTGCTGTGTTTAATAAGAGCAATACTTACTCATATACATAACATATTTCTTATGATCGAATTATATGGATTCACCTACCTTTCATCATGGTTTTTAGTTCATTAAAATTATTGGTAAATTTACTACTTTTGGCTTTGGTGTATTAGACAAATGGTACGAGGACATTAGAATTCTGAGGTGTATTTAGTCGAGACTCATGCATCTCATGGTGTTTGATTACGGTGTATTTGTTTGACAATGATGTATCGTTATTACCGGTTATAGAACTTGAAAAGTTTAATTGCAAGGGTTTAAATAATTCTAAATTCTATTATTAATTTTTTGGAGGAGCCAAAGTCTTAAATGGTGATTTTTAAAGGTTATATATGTAAAATCTTATTAAATTTACATACAAAGGATAAATTGTTAGAGGCCACAAACCCCTTAATCCTACTATGTTTTGCACACGGGATAATTTTTTTAAATATAAGTTATTGTATATGCAAGAAAATGTATTATTATGATATTTTTGACATCTACATAGATAAAAATGAGTGGTCACAATAATATATTTATATTTATAGATAAATTTATGTATATTAAAAGTTACAAAAGAAAAAACTAGATTAAATTTAAAAAGTTAAAGGATATTAAAAGTAATTTGTAACTGCCAAATCAAAAATAATAGTTTCATCACTCTTAGAAAGGGGTATATTTCAAAAAACATATAATTTATTTTTTACGAATCAAAACATACTCTTTTATATACCAAAGCATATATAAAAATAAATGGGTCATAGTGGTATATTTATATTTATCCGAAACTTTATATATTAAAAGTTATTAGATAAAGATCAAATGAATAATAAATTCGATATTAGTTTATAGTTAATGAATGCTACATGTAAATTTGTAGCCATCAATAAATTTTAGTTTAAAGATAAGGGGTGTTATTTGTTAATTTATATGTTTTTGAAAGGTTTTTTTTTTTAAACTGTTTTGAAGGGCGTGTGACAATTATTAAAAGCATGGCAATTTGAGTATACTTTATGCATTAAAAGAAATACATGAGTTAACATGGCTAGGATTTAACGGTTGAAATCAACATCTAAAGAACAACATGGTAGCTCTCACTCTACCTTCTATCTAGAAATAAGCTGAATTCTAGAAGAAAATTCAAGAATGTTGTTGTGAAAGTGTTTAAATGTCATCATCAAACAAGATTATGAAGAAATCAAGATAATTACATCTTATAAATGTCAAAATTTGACAAAACTATATATTGTGCGTGTCTCGAACCAGGATCACACACAGTGTTCAAGTTCGCTTCATAACTTAAGAACAACTACAAATAAAAGATCAAAACATGTATAAAACTTGTTTTCTAGCATGTATATGGTGTTACCTAGTGTTTAATTGAGTTTATGTGCACAAACGGGGTTGAATTTTGAGATCGACTACATGGTCAATAGACTTAATGTCTAAGCCTTTGTTTGGCTATGGATTGGGTGAGTTCGAGATTTAGTCTCGGATTGGTTAAGGACATGAAGACCCTGGGACTTCAAGTCTCACGGTGGGTGGTTTGGATTTTCCAACTTAAATTCTCGTACTACGGTTATATCTCTTAGTCATAATTGCTACTTTGTTGTTCAAGTGATATGAACCAAGAGACTCCAAGTCTCTCTATTTTATGATGAAAGTAAGTTAACTTAAAAAGAGAGAGACGCTAAAGTCTCTGGATTTTTCAAGTAATAGTAACTAAGTTGAAAAGGAAGAGACTACACATGCTAAGTTAAAAATCAAGAGATTCGCAGTCTCTGGGTCATGAAAACCAAGAAACTCTGAGTCTATCGGTTACAAAACAACAACACAATACATGATTAATAAAGATCGAATAACATTAGATACACACATATAATCTACAAAACATAAAGATTAACAACAGAATCATATAATTATGTACAATAAAGATAACGAAGTTTATAAACAAGTTTGTTATGACGTGATTAACAGGTTAAATACTAGTTAATCTGAGATAGAAAGATTGAAAGACATAACAGAGTATCAAAACTAGTAAGTAAAAGTTTGTAAAGACAAAGTTAAAGCTAGAACTGTTAGCTAAAGACCAATGACAAAGACTATCACAGAAAGACAAATACATAAACTTGATATAATCAAAGACTTAAAAGACCTTTGTGAGTTATCGATCTAATAGTTTTACATGCATATTATGAAATGAGATAAATTGCCAGCTTATGCTTCTTCACTTTAACATACATTCATGCATTGTTATTCCTGATATGTTCTATCATGTCTTTACTATGTTATACATCAAATATATTATGTTATAACTAATTGGTTGACAAAGAAAGAGACTTATGACAATATAGTGATTCTTCTACATGCTCAAGAGAAGCTTGTAGTGGTGATAGAAGTGTGATTATCTCCTACTAGCTCAAAAGAAGCTTGTAGACTTGTAGTGATGTCAAGAATATGTGATGTCTCCTACTTGCCTAAGTGAAACAGGGGATGTTACAAATAAGATACTTTCCTACATACTTAACCTAAGCTTGTAGTGTTGTTTATTACCTGTAGTTTTCTCCTACTTGTTTAGCGAAGCTTGTAGCGAATTACATGGCTGAGATATATTCTTATTTGTGTAAAAAAGACTTGAAGAAATGATTTCTCCTACTAATATAAAAGAAACTAGCAATGATGTTATATCAAATGTTGTATAGAATGCTCTATTGACTGTCAGAATAGAATATGTGTGATCCTACATATGAAAGAATGGTCGGTTTGACAGTAACACAAAGATAAAGATATTGATACCATTAATAATGGGCATAGGAATATAGTTTATTAAAGCACAAGCATCATTCAAAGGTTATCAATTGATCATAATGTAACACATTCTATTAAATCTATGTTCTCACTAATCTTCTAGCTTACAGTTGTTGCATTCATTCTTTTCAGATAAAGATAAAGATCTCGTCATACCCAACTTCTAAGTACATATGCAAGTAATGCTTGAGATCAATGACCACTATTCATCTAATTAGTGGAATTTATCAGACGAATTGAAGACATTGGATAATGGGTAGTTGGGAATGAATAAATGATGATTTAACAGAATAGTTAGACGTATCATTTGTAACTTTTATTTCAAATTTGTATTGTAGTAACTGTTAACTCAGTTTGTGATATATATTGTATTGTTAGCTGAGATCTATGGATTAAGACTCCACGAAAGTTGAGTCTTATATATAATATTTAAAAGGAAAGACACATGTTAATATAATAATAATAATAATAATAATAATAATAATAATAATAATAATAATAATAATAATAATAATAATTTCATAAGCACAAATATTAGGAATTGCTTTTTATATTTTTTTTGCCGTAGCATAAAATATTTTAAACATATATTTGTATTGAATATTTTTTCAGTATAATTGAATATAACAAATTTAATTTTTATATTATTATTTCAATAGTTATTCGACATAATTTTAATATTAATGTTTTATTATTAATTTATAATATTTATAAATATATATTAATAATTTTTAATAAGAATTCTTTATCAAATATGTCTCACTGTAATACATGGAACCATAAACTAGTTTGGTCATTAATTGGATCATAGATTTTGTTAAAAATTGATTCGGTAATAAGGACCTCAATGAATGAATGATGTGTAATCAAATTAGATAAAACTAGTTTATTACCCGCGTAGTACGCGGATATTTTTAATATATATATATATAATATAATAAATTAAAAGGTGAATATATAAATATTATTTTTTAAACAAAACTATATAAATATATATGAATAGTAATTATTTGCTTATATTTTTTAAACTTTTATTATATTATATTATAATTAATAAGTTAGTAGAGTATTAGATTTTGTTTGATTTGAATTGAATTTAAAAGTAGATTATATTAGATTTGGATAGAAACTCAATTTAATTTCTTTATTATTTTTAAAACCCATAAATGTCACGTATTGATTCATACACGTGACTTCACAAGAAAAGAATAAAATTACTCTTTTATTAGTTATTATTATAGATACATAGATTAACTAGATTATTAAGTGTACTATTTATATCAATTCATATTTTCATTCAGAATTTTTAGGATTGATAAAAAGAATTTATAATTTCTTATAATTGCTATTAATAAGTAATAATAATAGAAAATTCTAAGAATAAAAACAGATTATAAATTCTATAGATTAGTTTAAATATTAAAATCAATACTTTTGTAGAATATTTATGAATGAAAATATATGAAATATATGAAGGAATAATTGTGTCTAATTTGTCAACATTTTATACTTAATATGATTTAACTAAAAAAGTTATGTATGTTTCTCGCGAGTGTGGAGTCGTTGATTTTGTGAAGCTGTGAAGCGATGAACGAAAGTCATGGAGGACCCATCGGCGATCGATCGACAATGACGGTGAAGACGAACGAAAATCACAAACTAAAAAAACCGAGTGTGGAGTCGGAGGCGATGAACGAAGGTGTGAACAGATGTCATGAAGGAAGCCGTTGAAGTGTTGAACGATGAAGAAGGTGAAGGAAACAGAGTTTTGCAATTCTTCTGCAAAAAGCAAATTTGATTTTGTTTCCATTTCAAAGAGAAGGGTATTTAGGGAAATTTAGTTAAATTAATTACAAATATAGTTTTTTAATATTTTTAAAATGATTTAATAAGTATAAATTAGATATTTGGATTTTTAAAGGTTTGTAATGATATATATGTAATAAGGGATTTTGTAAGTTAATATATGTAATAATGAAGGTTTACAAGGATATACATGAAATTTTCCCAACTTTCTAAATCATTGTTTAGAAAGATCAAAGTAATAAAATCATATATAATTAATTAAGACGTTATTTATTGGAATGTCACAAATGGTATTTAGTTAAATTTCTATGTTAAACCACTAATTAAAATGTTACCGTTAGTCCGTTACTGCCTTACTGGCATTCCCGTTTTCAACTCCGTTATCTCTCCTTAAGAAACGTCTTCCCCCTCCCCCACCCTCACAGTCGCGTTTTTCTCGCCGTTGTCAAAAACCCTAATTATTCTATAATGGCGTCGAAATTTGGAATGGCCGGCGGCATACCGGAACGGCGTGTCCGCCCCCTCTGGGACGCCATCGACTCTCGACAGTTCAAAAATGCACTCAAGCTCTCTACGTCTTTGCTCTCCAAATATCCCAACTCTTCCTACGCTCTCGTAAGTCCACTCTTTATTTCCCTTCTACAGGATGAATGCTTCCATGTTTTGTTTTGTTTTTCAAGATTTATTTCTGCAAGAACCGATTTTTTTTAATGAAGTGGCTGATCTTGCACTCTGCATCTCAACAGTTTCGTTGGTTCTTTTAAGTATTTGGCAGTGTTTTTTCATAATTGAATCGATATATTGGACATTCTGCTAATGAATGTAACTTCATGACAGTCGTATTTCATAGTTGGATTTGCCATGGTAATTTATATATCATTCCGTATTGTCGGTAGTCAGGAGTATTAAATGACCAATACATATGTCAATAAGGTGTATACATGCGTAATTTTTAAGGTTATTGGCCCCTTAATCCTCTCTTGATACCATTGAATTTCAGAGGTGTCTTTTAGATAGCAACCATACATCAAGAACTCTTCTTTTAGAATAAAAGAGAGAAAAGAGGTGATTCATGCAAGATAAACTGAGAAAGTTGTCAGTTGTATTAATGTCGGAGACTTGTATGCAAATTAAAAAATAAAAACTGGAACTGGAGTTAGAAACAAAGTTGATAAGTTCAAACATTCATAGATAGATGAACCTTTCTGCCAAGCGCAGCGAATAACCATATCTGTTTACAAAGATGGGTTTGGAAAAGATGATGTGACGGTATTAAAGAACTAGCTTGTAGTTGTAGAGAAGAAATTTGGAGGTGTCATTTAGATAGCAACCATACATCAAGAACTCTTCTTTTAGAATAAAAGGAAGAAAAGAGGTGATTCATGCAAGACAAACTGAGAAAGTAGTATTCAGGTGTGTTAATGTCGGAGATTTGTATGCAAATTAACAATTAAAAACTGGAACTGGAGTTAGAAACAAAGTTGAAAAATTCAAGCATTCATTTATAGATGAACCTTTCTGCCAAGCACATCGAATAGCCATGTTTGTTTACAAAGTTGGGTTTGGAAAAAATGATGTGACTGCATTAAAGAACTAGCTTGTAGAGAAGAAATTTGGAGGAAATAGTTACGTCAACATGCTTTCTGCCAAAAGACTAGATTTAAGTCAAATTCTGGCTGTTTGACCAATCATCATAACCATATGCTTAAAACAGCTGCAGAACCCAACACCGAAAGTTTGATGCACTTGGATGTAGCCTTATGTGCCAAAAGGGCATGTTCTTTCTTATTCACCCTATTACTGTTATAAAGGTAAATTCTTGTTCTATTTCGTAATGACAAACCAAACTGGTTTTCCAGAATAAGAAAACACTTGGCTCTTAAAAAGTAGAGACCATACCATTCATGTACACCGAAGTGGCCTCGTCCTTCAAAACTCGATTGCTTCTATCCAAAATCTAATCCATCTCATAACTGATAGATTCTTGTTACAAGAATTGAAGGTAGGATCTTTGATTGGTATTTGGGTTATTATCTAATGTATTGATCTCAAATTCTCAATAGATTGATGTCAAATTCTCAATAGATATTTGTTCCAAAATGATATTGTTATCTTCATCACTTTTAATTCAGAAGCTAGGATCCAATACATTTATGATCTTGCATCAATACACTCTTCTAAGTTGAATTTTTTGATTAATGAGTACAGTTCCGTTGTTTCTTGATTATGATATCTACACCTTTCATCATCACAAGTTGCATCATGGGGAAACGACCCGGTTATCGGTTCCCAACTTTGAAGTTTTTCGGCTCAATCTCTCCGGCTTTGGGCCGTTGCACAATAATTATCGTGATTTAGTCATCAACGTCTAAAATTGCTGCAATTGTCAGTGTATCCAACCAGTAGGCACTTTGATGAGTTTATTTTTCCAAGTGATTGTCTTTTAACATGTTTTGTTTTTATCCAAATGATTGCCGTTCTGTCACCAACTTTGATGAGTTTATTTTGTCATCCATCGTTTTATCAGCATTCACACATGTTAAATTTTATGCCAATATAAATCAACCAGTTAAGCAAACAAAATGGAAAGTTCTACGATCCAAACAGACATTTTTTGTCTACAATTATGAGTTTTATACACTATGAAACAAGTTTAGTACTATAGCATCACTGATCTGAAAGTCTGAAACACGATTTCTTCTCTTTAGTATATTGTTTGAGGTTGTGGTCCTCCTTTTAATTTGCTTTAACTGCTTGGAATAGTTCTATATTAAGGGAGTTTATTTTGCATGTAATGTGGGAAGGATCCAGACATCATGATCTAAGGAGATATCAGTTTTCCTACAATAACTTGCAAGAAAAGTACTTGCTCAAGCATAATTAACATCTACCTTCTATTTTTTGAATCAAAACACACTTGACCATTGCTTATTTATGTGTTCGCTTTGAGCTTTGAACTTCTCAAGAGATTCTCAAATAATTTTTTTATTCGTTTTGAGCTCTGGCATGAACATACTTAATAATGGAATGCTTATTTATGCGTTTTTTTGAGCTTTGAACTTCTCGTCAAGAGATTTTCAAACGTGTCTGTGTTGGTTCTACTGAAGTATAGCTGTCATAGACTCGTAGAGATTATCAGATAGTTGATTGAAAATATGCCATTGGCAAATCATAATCTTCTCGTTTCTTCCTTTGTATATGGAATCAATCAATTTCCAAAATGTTGTCTTCTTATTTCAGAAATGAGAAATAAAAGGAAACTTGGGATCAATTTGTAGATAATCTTACCACTATGAATAAAAACTTCAATTAAAATTCACCCATCTTTGGTAATTTCTCCATTTAAACTTGGCTAGCTTAAAATCTTAGTCACACTCAATAATCTTTGATAATTTCTCCATTTGAACTTACTTAGCGCAAAAACTTATGTCACGCTCAATAATATAATTGCTAGGGTAGCAGCTTTGAATATAAGACTTTATTTCTTCCATACTTTGATTGTAGTATTCCCAACAGGTTGCAAACAATAGGCTGTCATGCTACAATAAATCGAGTTAATGCTGTATATAGGAAACATACATTGTTTGAGAATTTGAGAGATATAGTGGGAATTCACTCAAGAAGTTCTGAGGTGCATTTTGATTAAAGATAAATTGGCTTTTGGGAAAACTAGCTGGTAGAGAAGGAATAGAAAGCAAAAGCTACATGTGGTGCTTTACCCTGACAGGAATAATATGCTTGAAAGAGCATATGCTTAAATATTCAGAAAACTAGTTGCTAAGTTAAGTTTTTTGAGTATTTGACGAATCAATGCTCCTCAGTTTAACTTCATAATCTAAATGACACTGCCTCATAATATGCAAGTGACTTTGAGAATGCTTGATCAATATTCATTTTTTAAACCTATTATCTTAAGATTTCTAATTAATGTCTGGTGTTGGTGATCAGTAATCACTAGATGATTCGTTTTTTTCCCACTGCTTTCATTCAGTTTTTTAATTGGTTTTTCTTTGCATTGTTTTCATTCAGTTTTTAAATGTTGCCAAGGATCATGGTGGTGTTGCTATATCTACTGGCATAGACATATACATTGATACCTTTGTATGATCATGATCATAGTTACCTAATTCGCCCAAGAGGCCGCGATTTCCGTTCCAATCGCCACGAACCGAATCGCAATTCGATAGCGTTCCGATCGCCGTCCAATTCGGTAACCCAAATCGAATTCAATTCGTTTAATTCATGTTCTAATCGTGTGCAATTCTGCGTTTTCAATTAAAGAAATTCGTGTTCATTTCGTGTGCAATTCTGCGTGTTCAATCTGTGAAACTCGTGTACCCAATTCGAACCGATCAGACCCAACTCGAATCGACTGTTCGAATTTCGTGCGGCCACAGACTGCTTGTTTCTATAATCGACTGTTCGAATTCGACTCCCTTTTCGAATTTCTATAATAAGCCGCTCGTTTCCTTCACCTGCTGCTTGATTGCCTGCTGCGTTTCCTATTAATTTCTAATTGAGTGATTGGCTACTGCTGCATTTCCTAAATCCTAATTCCTATTAATTTCTAATTTCCTAACACCTTCTGATTTTAATCTATAAATATGTCCCAATTCTCAAGTCTGAATAATACTTACATCACATCTAAGAAAGAAGAACTCTGTTATGAAAAAAATCAAGTTTATGTTTTAATTTGTAAGTTTATTATGTCTTTTAAATTATAGTAACAAAGTAATAACTAATAAGTAAGAATATATAATATATGGTACATCGTACCTCATTATATGGTACACCGTACCGCATTATATGGTACATCGTACCGGAACGTACCGAAATGAGCCTACCCCCCTTCGTACCAAATTTTTGGAACCTAGCGAATTGCGATTTCGTACCGCGTACCCGTACCGGATCGTACCGCGAATTAGGTAACTATGATCATGATCTTACATAAAAAAACTACAAGAGTAGTTTATGGGAGCATTTGATTGGAGATATGAATCGAAAAGAAAGATTGTGCAGTTCAAAAGTTTTTTACTACAATTTATTATCCAATCCTTGAAATTGGAGCTTCCTAACATGTTGTGCCATTTTTTATACCTTGGCATAGACATCCAGATACATTTGTGTTTCTTGTTGGTTTAGAATATATGTAAGGTATGATTGCTATGCTGATGAAGTGGTTGGTATGATTTTGGAAGAGAGCTGTGATTATTGTTGTATTATTTGTTCTAATGTAACGCAGGCACTTAAGGCTCTCATTCTGGAGAGAATGGGTAAATTGGAGGAAGCACTATCAGTCTGCATCAATGCTAAAGAAATTTTATACAAGAATGATTCGATATTGATTGATGATCTCACACTAAGCACATTGCAGATTGTTTTCCAACGGCTAGATCATTGTTAGTATTTTCTAACTTGCTCAATTGATGCATTTTTCTTATAATCGTTTTCCTATCACATACTCTTATTCTATTCACATCATCAGTGGACATGGCTACTAGTTGTTATGAGTATGCATGCGGAAAGTTCCCAAACAATTTGGAACTGATGATGGGACTCTTCAATTGTTATGTTCGTGAATATTCTTTTGTGAAGCAGCAACAGGTTGATGGTATCCGTAAATATTTTTTCATATTCATGAATTCTTTCAACATTTATATGCTATACTGACATCCTCCTGTTTGTTTATTTTGTCGTGGACATGTCCTCCTTTTTTCCCCTTGCTGTTGTAGATAGCCATTAAAATGTATAAAATTGCTGGTGAAGAGAGGTTCTTGCTTTGGGCAGTGTGTAGCATTCAGTTACAGGTCTCTGAACTTGAAATGTATCGTTAATTGTTTTATTAAATCTAAGAGATGAGAGGACATCTTTTTAGTTGCTTATGTTATAAGAGCATTGCTTTTGATAGGTCTTTTGTGGCAACGGAGGAGAGAAACTTTTGCAATTAGCTGAAGGTTTACTTAAAAAACACATTGCTTCTAATAGCTTGCATGAGCCTGAAGGTGAAGTTTGATGACTCCTCGTCGTTAAGAATTATAAAAAAGACCAACTTGTTATTCATGCACAGTGTTCTGTCACCTGAATGATGGTATTGGTTGCAGCTCTTAGTGTATATATTTCTCTATTGGAACAGCAAGCCAAATATGGGGATGCTTCAGAAGTTCTTTCTGGAGACCTGGGATCACTTATAATGATTGAAGTTGATAAACTACGGATACAGGTACTATCTGCTTTTTTATTGATATTATTTTATTAGTTTTATTTTGTTGATTATTATCATTTTCCCTGTTGTTTGTTTGATACTTACGTGTGTGTAAATATGTATATGTCATAAGCAAAATACTTTTACTGGTAGTGCTTTCATGATAATTACGTGTTATCTACTCTCTCAAATAATCACATTTTCATATCAGAATCGCTTATGATTTGTTCTCAGTTTCTGTGACTTCCCTTCTGTGATAAGGAACTCATGTTCCGATTATGCATTCTCCTGAATCTGGAAGTTATGTTCTTTAGTATGCTACATTTCTATCATTGTTTATGATGTTATTCCGTGGTTTTCTTGTATCCCTAGGTTTATTCTAAAAGTATCTGCACTTGCTATGTAACATTTGTGTCTATTCGTTATTTTTTTTGCTGCCAATGTAAACAAAATTTAGATATTATTTGACAAGATTATTTGTTTTCCAAGAATAATATGAAAATTAGAAAATGATAGGGACTCTATTTTGTCGGGTTTGAAACCTCGATGTTGCTAAAGTCAATTTGGCCATGCATGTTTTTATTCCTAAACCAGTTTCGTAACCCATCAAAAATCAAATTCTAGTTTCCAATTTATAACCCACAATTACAAGTTACAAATTATTTCTCAACCTATATAGGTTTTCTGTAAATGTAAATGGTCGCATAACGTCCTTTTCTTTTGTGTTTTGCACTTCATTTTAAAAACATAAACGAGGAAGCAGAAAATAAAATGGCAAGCAAATGAGGCCTATGTTACTATGTGCTGTCAATGATCCTTGTTCTGATTGGCAGCAAGTCATAATATAGCAATAACATGTGTTGGAGATTTCAAATATTCAAGTCAATGTTGCAAAAGCAAAACTCGTTAGGCAGTAGCCGGCCGGCCGGCCGGGGAGTAGCGAGTAATCGGCCTATTGGGGAGTACTCGGAATGGATTTTTTTTAATGTAAATTTCAGATTTATGCATACAAGTTAGTAAGTTACAACATGTTCATAAATACTCAAATATAGATATAATTGTCCTTAGCACCCAAGAAATATGTTTAGTAATACTAACATAAATGTTAAAAACTTCAAATAGTTCAAACATGACTTTTAGTGCAGTAATATTATTATTAGATTTTGACCGACTTGACTGATTTTGACCGACTTTGACTGATTCTGACTGATTACCTCTGATTATAGCCGACTCGTATTGGTTAACGGCCGACTACCGCCTAAGCGACGACTAATCGGCCGTCTAGGCCGATTTTCACAACACCGATTCAAGTCAGAGAATTGGGTTGACTTTGTGCTGATTATATGCAATACTTCGCTCTATCCATATTACTGGCAGTGGTATTGTTAGTTATGAATCAAACTTATGATGTGTTACCGTATAGGTTGATACGATTTGTTGCAAATTCCTTTAAATTATTAATCACCATAAATTCGGTTCTGTTTGCAGTGCATAATTTGTTTCATAGCTTATATACTTGTACTCTTAAACTTACAAGTTGACAGGGGAGGCTTCTTGCTCGGGCAGGTGATTATGGCGAAGCTGCAAACATATTTCAGAAAGTATTGACATCGTGGTACGTCCTCATCTTGTATCCACTCCTCCGATCCTTTACTTACACTTGTAAGTCCTTCCTTTGCATTCACACACTTCATTATTCTTGTGGTATGATGTATATGCAGTTATACACCCACACCACATGCATGTGGATACAGGAGAGGGTTCATGCAGAAATTTAAGTTTACGTTTCTGTTAATTAATACAAGTCTAAAATCAAACGGATAAAGAATGACATTATTTCTTAATTTCTACATTAAATAAGCTAGAGTAATGCACACTAAAATCTGTCTTATCATGCGTTTACTGTCAGTTTGTTTATCAATATTTGTACAAGCTATTAGAAAATAATATAATTGTGAAAGGCTCAAGGCTCAACGAGGTGCAAAGGGGTCCTTGGAGCCTAGGCGAGAGGCGCAGGCCACGTGAATACAAGGCACATCAAATGAAAAAAATGTAATAAAATATACGCATGATGTCTAGACAACTTAAATAGCATAAAAAGCATTATGATAGTAAACAAAGCTACCTTCCATACATAAATAGCAAACAATCTTCAATTCCAAGCTTAAAACATTGATTAAGTGAATACTATTCTGTTCCCCCTTCTAAACTTAATAGCTTTTACCTGCTGTTAAAATGTTAAATAGAAGAGTAAAAGAATAGTAGCATGATGTCGCTAATCACTATCACTGGAGTTACCTGATGATAAAATGAAAAAGAAGTTTTCTGGTCCTGCGATGAAGAAGTCAATATAATAGAATGGATGTTTGTGAAGAAATCGATGTTTATGATGAACCGATTTTAGGGTTTTTTTTAATCATTCTATTAGATATGTCTACCAGACCCATAAACACTAGAACCAGAGGCCAGAACCCACTAAAAAAGAAAATCCCACTAAATTACTAAAACCCATCTAAAATAAGCCATGTAAGCTAGGCATGCCTAGGCCCACTTCCACTTGTGCCTCAAGCCCATGGCACAGCGCCCTGTTGAGCCTCGTGAATGTTAGTCGCCTTGACAGAGAAAAACCCACTTTTCATTTTTTGTTTCTGTTTCTATATACTGGTCCTTCCAATAATTTAAATCTATTACACAAGCCTGTTTATTGACTTAATTCAACAGATTTTCTTTGCCCGGATAGTACATGAGTTTAGATGTGGGAAGTACTTACAAGTGCTAGCTCGCATATTAAACCATGTTATATGTGTGCGTAAATAAATAATTATGATCTTACTTCTGTTTGCAGCCCTGATGATTGGGAATGTTTCCTTCATTATCTTGGTTGCTTGCTGGAAGATGACTGCAGTTTGCCTAGGGTGGCTAATAGCCCTTCAAGCCAGGTGTCAACATCAATGGACTGCAAGCATAGACACTTGGCTGATGATGTTGTATGTACTTTTCACTACTGGGTCCCTTGTTACCTTTGCAGATGCCTGACATTTAACAAGTGTTTGCCTTTCAAAACACACATGCAGTTTGATTCTCGCATATCAAGGGCCTCTGAGTTTGTTGACAAGCTAATGAGTGAAGCAGGTAGTGATTCTATAAGAGGCCCAGGCTTGGCAAATCTTGAAATTCAGAGGAGGAAACTAATATTTGGAAAGGGTGATGCTGACAAACTCTTGGAAGATCTTATTCTATACTTCTCCAGGTATCATGTTTCTTCTGAGTTCTTCATTGGCAATATGATCCATGCATGTTTATAATTTTCGTATATTTTTTGCTAGACTGGTGGAGTGGTTGTATAGACATAGGTGGATTTTTCAGCCTCAACACTTTCGACAAGTTTGAATATTCCTTTGTGTGATGATAAATTAGCCTCTCTTAGGACCTGTAGTCGTGAATCGTCTCTAGCATAGTCTTTGAAGGCAATGAGACATGGATGACCGGTGGATGTTGTAGTAGTCTCACTGACAAATACCAAATTATATGTCACATTATTTGTTCATAACACTAGACACTAGCAAGTTATTGACAGTAGGACAGTAGGGTGGTGGTTCAAGTCTCCTTATTTTGTCCTCTCCAACTCCGTGCCCTTTTCTGGGCTTCCTCTTGTTCATAGAACACAATAGTACTTTTTTGAAGCTTTTCTTTCCTTACAACAGGTTTGGGCATTTGGCTTGCTTCTCAGCTGATGTGGAAGTCTTCCTTCAAGTTTTACCTGGTGATAAAAAAAAGCAGTTATTGGAGAAGTTGGTTAAAAGCATTGCTTCTTCCTCAACATCATCAAGACACGTGGTTGGGCAATATATAACACTCTTTAAAATAAGAGAATTGATTGGTGACATGTTCTTACTTCCCGAGGGAGGTATATCTCTTTTAACCTATTGTTGTCTTCAATTAAAATCCAGTTGTAATCTCAGTGTCTCTGCATTTCATTTAAGCATATATTTTCTAATATTTATTTGGCTACCCTTTTCCACCCAGACCTTGTGGGCTTTGCAGTTCAAATGACTGAAATGTATTGTCAGAACCTTCCCCTTTCAAAGGACTTGGATGTACAAGAGAGTATGTTTGGTGAGGAGCTTCTGTGTATGACATGCAATGTACTGGTTCAGGTATAAAATGTTTATACATTTGTTTATTTATCCTTTTATTTATGTTATATTGTCAATAAAAGAGATCTTTCATCTGTGTCTGGTTTTTATGGTTCTCCTTTTTGTTAGGTGTGTATATTGTTTTTGTTTAGTTTTCTGTCATGATGCATTTTTGTGTTTCTGAAGAAATAGAACAATTTGTGGATGTGGAGAGAGATAAAAAGAACTCAGATACAGAGCATGTGATAGTTGTCACTTCCAAATAGAATATTATTGGAGGATGTACTATTGTCATAGGGAGCAGATGACAAATGCCAAATTAACTGCCAGTATAGAGTAGACAAAGGTTGAGCTGTGAACATAAGTATTCATTTTTAAGGTCTGTTTCTGTGCCTTCAGAATTAAGCTGAGATATCTAATATTCAAATCCTGTATGTCATCCGAAACTATTTTGATCATATCTTGACCATCACAAAGGTGATATTTGGCTGAATAGATATAAATAATTGCATGGACACATGATAATGAATTTGTCAGTTGTTATTCTGATTCTTTATTCTTCTGGCGAGGTATATTGTTTTCAAGTTTTGTTTTGGTTTTTTATTGTGGTATACTCCAGAAATACTAAGATTTTTCCTTCCTCATGGAGTTTTTTTATTGAAACATCAGTTTGTTGCTTTCTTGTAGTTATTCTGGCGTACAAAACACGTTGGCTATTTGTTGGAAGCTATTATGGCGTTGGAGCTTGGCTTGACAGTCCGAAGGTTTTATTCTACAATTATCTTCTTGAATTCCTAATCAATATATTAAGAATGCTCCAGGCCATCATTGGACATAGTTACATAGGAAAATAAAAGATGTACAAGAAATGGTGATTGATGAATGGCATTATTTTATTCAAATTAGTGGTGCTTATATATATCTTGAGGTTTAAACATTCAATCCTTTCTTGTTATGAACCTAATATCTTGGATTTGATTGGCTTTGAGTCTATCGGAACGATCGTTTCCAAACGTTCAATGCTAATTTGCATTATCTGTATGTGAATTTATCCACTCGACCTCCCTGTTCTCCTGCCCTTCTCACTTAATATGTCACCAGTACTAATATTCAGATGCTGGATCATTTTTGGCAGATACGTGTGGCAGTACAAGATTTTGTTGCTACACTTGTATTCTTATTGGAATGCTCTCCCACTAGCATATGAACGGTAAGATTTTGCATTAAGTAGTTGATTAAGGACTATAGGTGTTCCAATACTCTATTCATTATGTCTATATTATTTGTATCAGCTACTCTATGGTTCCTCATCTTGTCTAGGTACAAATCATTGGATGTGAAGAACATCCTCTTGGAAACTGTCTCGCATCATATTTTACCCCAGATGTTGACATCTCCGCTGTTGGTAGATCTTAATGATCTTTTAAAGGGTTACTTAAGATTCATGGACGAACATTTCAGGGAATCTGCAGATCTTACTTTTCTTGCATATCGTCATCGTAATTACTCTAAAGTACGTTTACACTACATTAATATCTTTATGCTGAAGCCCTGGGCCTCTTAGTTTCCAGATATTTCAATTAGTCTTTTGTGGAGCTTTTATCAGGAGGTACCATCATGACTCACACATGGGCTATGGCTTATATGCCTTTGTAGGTAATTGAATTTGTTCAATTTAAAGAGAAATTGCAACGATCCTGTCAATACTTAAAGACAAAGATAGAAGGGTCCATTCTCCAGTTAAAGCGGAATGCAAATAGCATTGAAGAAGCGGAGGTATGTATCCCGGTGGATGGCAAAAAAACCGAAATTGATCTAAACTGGATGGGTTCGGGGAAAACCGATTATTTTAAGCGGGGTAGGGGATAGGGATGGATTCATGATACCCATCCCGATTACCCTATTATTTCCCCCGATGACTCGTTTTAAATATCCGCTTACTTTTTACATAATAATAATCATATAATACAAACACACACACACAAATATATATAATATTAATTCTATTTATATTAGGGTTTAGGGCAAATGACCAAAACTAGTAACAAGTTTTGTCATTTTTATATTATTAATAGTAACATTATTGATTATTTATTTTTTTTATCATCAATAATATTGATTTTGTATATTTTTATGGTTTATAACAATAATTTTTTTAATCAATAATAACAAATGCTGACTTGCAAAACTGTTTAGCAGGTCACAACAACTTTTTAGTTATTAGAAATAGAAACATCTTCTTATATTTTTATCAATAACAATAACATATCAAATTAAAACCCAATTTCTTTTTATTTTTTAAGTTTTTCCAAGATTTCATACACACCAAAATAAACCTAATTTAAGTTTCAAATTTGTTGTGAAATTTATAATAAAATTTTAGTTTTAAATTTTTATTTAAGGTTTATTTAATTATATTATTACCATCTTCAATGATTATTTTTTTAAATTTATTTATTTACGATTTTTATTTTTTCATAACCTTATAATTTTATAATATTTATTCTGATTATTCGTTTACGGTTCTATAACATACGATTATTTATTCACGATTATATATAATATGAACAAAAAAATGACTCCTTCCGATTTTCATTTTTTCCAAACGAAAAAAATTAAGAATCATACTGGTTTTTCTGAACAAAAAAAAAGAAAATTCCATTTTTTAATTATTTTTTTGTTTTTAAAGAACGAAAAAATTATGAGTTATTCCGGTTTATAGTTTTTCCGAATGATAAATGCTGCAACCCATTGCAATTTTTAGTTTTTCAAATAAAAAACGACCCATTTATATTAGAAAAACTAAAAACTGGAATGGTTTGTATTCATTTTATTTGGAAAAACTAAAAATAGAATGGTTTGCAGTTTTTTTGGTTGGAAAAAGTGAATCGGAATGAGTCATAGTTTTTTTCGTTCATATTATATGTAGTCGTGAATAAATAATCAAATATTATATGACAATTAGGAAAGACTAAAAACCACAGTGGTCAATAGCTTTTTTGTTCAAAAATCTAAAAAATGAATGGGTCGTTGTTTTTGCCATTCAGGAAAGCTAGAAACCCGAATGGATTGCAGTGCTTTTGGTTTGGAAAGAATAAAAACCCGAATACTTTATAGTTTTTGTTGTTCAAGAAAACTAACGGGTCGGAAAATCCACAACCAAATTCTGAACTACTCCGATCCATTCGGGTTTTTAGTTTTTCTGAACGAAAAAAAACTATGAATCATTCGGCTTTTTAATTCCAAACGAAAAGTAGTACGACCCATTCGGGTTTTTATTTTTTTGGAAGATAAAAATTACGAGCCATTTATTTTTCAGATTTTTTGAACAAAAAAAACTATGAACGTTTCCGGTATTTAGGTTTTTGCTAACGAAAAAATTGCGACCGTTTCTATGAACAAAACTATGAATAAATGCGGTTTATAGTTTTTATGATTGAAAAATACTGCAACCCATTTTGATTTTTAGTTCTTCAAATAAAAAAAACTACGATCCATTTAGATCAGAGAAACAAAAAACTGGAACGGTTTATATGCTTTTGTTCAGAAAAACTGTAAACAGGATGGTTCGTAGTATTTTCGTTTGAAAAAAGTGAGAATTGGAATGAGTTGTAATTTTTTTAGTTCATATTATATATAATTGTGAATAAATAATCAAATATTATATAATCGTAAATAAATAATCAGAATAAATAGATATTAAAAAATTACAAGGTTCAGAAAAAATATAAATAAAAAAATAAATAAATTTAATGAAATTAAAAAAATAATCACTAAAGATAGTAATATAATGAACTTTAAATAAATAATAATAATAGAAAATTAAAAACTAAAAAATTTTATTATAAAATTTCACAACAAAATTTTGAAACTTAAATTGGGTTTATTTGGGTGTTTATGAATTCTTGGAAAAGCTTAAAAATAAAAATAAATTGGGTTCTAATTTTTTATGTAACTGTTATTGAAAAAAATATAAAAAAGATGTTGCTATTTTTGATAACTGAAAGTTATTGGTGACCTACTCAACTACTCTACAGGTTACCGGTTACTATTATTGATAGAAATATTAAAAAATGCTATAAACAATAAAAAATACAAAAATCAATGTTATTAATGATAAAAGTTGTTACTATTTATGATCATTTGCCCTAGGGTTTATTATGAAAAAACCAACATGTTCTTTACTTTTTTACGGTTTAGTCATTTGTTATTTTTTACCAATAAAATCCTCAAGTTATATATTCTAACCCGATTTTTCTTTTTGTCTAAACCCGGTTTACTTATCCGTTATAATAGGTAAATATCCTTTAAACCAGACAAAAATAAATAACCTGAGGATTTTATTGATAACAAATAACGAGGGACTAAACATAGATAAAGTGAAAAACATGTTGGGTTTTTTCATAATAAACCATTTATATTGTAGAATTATAAGTATTTTATTTGTTTGTACACGAATAATTGTTAGTCAAGTTTACATTGTTTTGTTTCTGACTTATTTCTTTTTCGTATCTGATTTTGGTGTTGAAACACAATAAATTTTACTCGTTGAGGATAAACGTTGATCTCGCAGTGAAATTTCACTGCTTAATTAACTTTTTACTATAAACGGCTTTCCCCGATTCCCCATGGTTTCCCCTGCCTACCTGATGGGATCCCTGTTAAGCCCCCGTGGTTTTTTTTTTATCGGGGACCGGATGATCAATCCCTGCACGAATCTGCCGAATGTATATGACATTTTTTGTGTTCTTTCTCTAGTCTGTACTTGAAGGCATGAACCATGGAAGTGACTTTCTTGATGTTTCAAACGAGATTCAATCCAAGAGGTTGACATTTAATGAAGATCTACAGTTACGGCCTTGGTGGACCCCAACATACAACAGGAATTACCTCTCAGGTGAACAATAACACACTCTCTTCCAATCAATATGAGTGGAATGTCTGATTTTGTATGATTATGCATACAAGTACTGTTCCACAGACAGTCAATTCTTAATGCTTCCACAACAAAAATGATGCAAGCAGGTAGAAGGTGCAGTGTTTAAGAGAGCGGTGTTAGATATTCAGTATAAGGCATCTTTGGCTTTTTGATGTGATCCTTGTCTTTAGCTTTAGAGGAGTTGTCCAAAATGAATAGAATAAGATAGGTAGAGTCATTAATATAAGAAAGTGATCAACGAAAATAGGCATTTGGAAGTATTTTATGGTGGCGAGGAACTTCTTTTTGTGACGTTGTCATTGCATAGATTCACTTGGTTCTTAGATGTGTAGATGAGAGATAGAGAGATAGAGAGGGAGAGCTGTGAAGATTAGGCACCCAAACAAGATATATAGGGAGGTTGGATCATCAAACCGAGACCTTGATAAGGTGTAGAAAGGGACGGATGATCGATACTAACCATTTAAGGTTCTGTCATGGTGAAAATGTTATTAGAGGTATATCTTAGAATGATTAAACATGGAATGTTAGTGTAGGTCAATGCAAACGTATCCATAATTTGCGAAAAGCCACAAACCTAAGTATGTCCTTATACACTGTTATTTGTATACTAAAATACTGTAGAGACTTAGCCTGAAGTTAGTGCATTCTGTGTTAAATGGGTTGCAAGTTTGGGTCAAAGATTTCATCTGCCCATGGAAACTTTTAGAACTGATTTTTAAACTTCAGCATTGATTTGATTTCTGAAAAGTGCTTTTGATTGTGGGTATTGACTTTTTGATCATATCCATGTCAAATCTGTTTTTTATGTAATTGAATTGGACCTCGAAGTTATATTAAGAATAGAGGGAGTATATTCTTAATCATTATTATATAGATGGCCACATGCTTTTTACTAATATTTTTTCGCGGCATTCTTCACACAGTGTCCACTAATGTGGTTATTACTTCTATTTTTCATTTTTGTGTGCAGGACCTTATGAAGGCATGCCATATTATCCTAGAGAAAACTTGGTATGGATGCTCATCTATTTTTGTAACATTAAATGGGCCAAAAGCCAAATCACTTTGCACTGTTGCAGATTAAGGGGCCTTCTGTATAACGTCTGGAGCTATGCGTAATTTTAATAATCAATGTTAGGACGTTTGCTGTAAATCAACTAAAGTTGGGCGCATTATTCCTGATATAATATTGCATAGTATCATCCAGAAATGCACTCCCATCTAATTACCCTTAAAAGTACCACTTTTTCACAATTTTTATACGTAACTTATGTTTGGATCTTGAATCTTCAACCATCTATGATCGCATAGGTGATAAAAGGGTGATTAAAATAGTATTCATGAAGAACCGTGAATTATTTGGCCTATCCATTTTAGCTCATTTCCCCCTTGTATAAGCATCCCATTTGAATATTTGATTAAAAAATGAACTATAGTACTAGACTAAACAAACCATACCTAAATCTACATGCCAGTTTAAAGTAACCTTCATTAATATGTTGGCTCATATGTCACTAGATAGAGACAGTAATTTATTTTTTGTGAATAATGATAATCGTAGTTTGATTTCATTTTTGAAGTTGCTGAATACTTAAAATCCCGGTTCTTGATTATTTGTTGCAGAAGAATGAGGCTAAACAAACAGAAGCACAAGTGATAGGAACCATTGAGAACAGGTCACTACTCCCACGCTTGATCTATCTGTCGATACAATGTGCTTCATCATCAGTGAAGGGGAACACCGACGTCAATGGATTTGATTCTAAAGTCTCCTCGGAGCTCAAGTTTTTGCTTGAAAGCTGTGCTAAATTTTTAGGATTCTCATTCCAAGATGCAGTTGAGCTAGTTATTGGTGTTTCACGTGGTCAGAAATCTTTGGAGGTAAGAAACTACGAATTATCGTTGTACTTGTACAAGGTAGATATACTTACTCATTGATTTAATTTGTCTTTTTTTTTCTTCGAATAGCAGGTTTTTACTCCGAATCTGATTGATTGGATGAACTTTGCTGTGTTTTTGAATGCCTGGAACCTAAATTCTTACAAATCAAATAGTTCAGAAGGACACACATTCCCCTTTAATTGGCAAGTTTTATGTACTTTGCTAGAACAATGCATTTCAGCAATGATAAATTCCGCAAAACCATTAGCATCTTACCCTGGAAGCGATCTTTCGATTCTGGTCCAAATGGTGACCGAGCCATTATCATGGCACGGCCTAGTAATCCAGGCGTGTGTGCGATCATCACTTCCTTCGGGGAAGAAAAAGAAGAAAGGTGGCCCTTCTGAGCAGTCAAACACCAAACTCCCCCAAGCGTTCAAGAATTCAATCTCATCGCTACATGGCATGATGAATCAAGTTACCAAATGGTTAAAAGAACAAATCGACAAACCAGTAGATGAAGACGTTGACATGTTGCTAACGTCACTTCAAAGAGAAGAAAAGGATGATGCACCTGGAAAAGTAGTAAGAGTTCTTGAACATCTGGTGTCATCAGTTGATGATTTGGAAGTCGGAGATCGGATATCGCAGGCACTCAGGTCATGGAAGCCTGCTGATGTTGCAAGGAAGATGGTAACAGCACATGGAACCGCTCTGGCTGAATTTTTAAACATCTGTGAGTCAAAATCTAAGGTTTTGCAGGCACTGAAACTTCAAGTATAAAATAATTGGATGAAGATGAAGTGCATAAAGATTTGATAAATCAGTGGCAGCCTTGTTGGTGAGTGAGTTTCTTGTACACTAAATGTTACATTTGTTGAGTTATTGTTCTTTTGAGGTTTGATTTTAGGGTTTCACAGGCTTTTTTTTAAGAGCAGAAATTTTGGCCTCACACAATCTCTTAATTTGTTGTAAATTGCAATAACAATTCATCTTTTTTATCTTTTAGAAATGGGATTTCGATTATAGACATTGCAAAGGTATATATAGGTTTGTGCGGCAGTCAGTCATATTTGACACAAAATATCCACGTTTGTTCATTACCAATCTTCTCAGTCGATTAAACCAAATACTGTGATCATTTTAGGCCTAGTTTCTTTGAAAAATAATTAAGCTTATGGTCTTCTTAATTAAGCAGATTAATCTCATAAAATGCTTAATGATTAACAGTTAGTTAGTGGTTACACCAAAAACACTATTTGGTTAGATTAAGTTGCCTAATCTTGCATACAAACAAGGCCATCAAGACGGAAGATGCTGTCTGTCCTTAAAACTTGTGGGACTCGATGGAAATTGTTTTATATAAAAAAATTTCGATAGTAATCCTTTTATTCTCATCAAAATAATGATACTTGAGGTTGAGCACTTGAATATACACTGGATGCTTTTTAATGTTCTTTTTTACCCGTTGTCAATAAAACAAAGTTAATATTGAAAAGAAACATTTTTTTTATTTTAAATCCAAGGAGTTTATTTTTTACCCTTTAAGATCTTAGATAAATTTTTTTGTTTTATTCAATATTATATATATGAATTGTTGATATCATTGTAATCGGTAGGACAAAAACAGTCGGTCAAAAGGTCAACTGTTTTAATCGTGAAAATAAAAAAAAAAGGAAAGTTGTTTTTATCAATTGAGAAAAGTTAGTAAGTTTTTTTCGATTAATTCTTCGATTTTTTTTGTCTAATAAATCACTTAACCAATTAAAACTTACGAATTTAGTATGTTATAGATTGCAATCGGTTACCGAGCTTACGTGACCCACATTTGGTAATATATATATTTTTTATGAAGTCCCTTAAGTAATTGTTTTTCTTAGGTTACCATCATATTTAAAATATTTTTCAATTAAGTCTCGATTAAATTCTTTTTTTTCAAAAACCTTTTCAAAATTTGAATACAGAGAAAAAACAAAAAACAAAACAAAATTTTGGTGGATTTATGTAATGAAACGGCAGGTCAATAATTTTTTTTAAAATTTTTATTATTTTGTTTTTTATATAAAAATACGTTGATAAAATCTCATTAAATTAAGTGGGTTGACAAAAAACACAAACTATCATAATTGAAAATTTTTTTGTGTTGAAAATACATCAAATAAAATAGTTAAACATATAAAAACATAAAACAAAATGGTAGTTTGAAAATAAATTTTTTTTTTAAAGCCTGGTGTTTCGGATAACATAAGTTAGTTTGATACAAAAACATAAATAATGTTTATTTCGATCCAATGTTTATCCAGACTAATTTTTCTAAATATATATTTAACAAATTTATCTCGATTAAACTCTAACAACAATAACATGATCGTTTTGACTTTCCTTTTTTGATTTATTTTTTGCATCCATGTGTGTGATAAATCGATAAAACAAGAAATTCATGAGTTCTATCACAATAATGGATTTATGATGTAAAAACTTGGTTGGATGATATATAAGACAAAATAATTTGGTTGATGGATTTACTCGAAAAAAATCATAGATTCATAAAATCTACGTTAGCAATTGCAACATGTTGACAGGTTACCAATAACATTCTTAAAAAAAAACCAAATTAGTGTGTTTTATTTGGTTAAGAGATTTATCAAATCAAAAAAAAAATGATTGATGGATTTGATCGGAAAAAAAATGTGTAGTTTGATGTTTTTTTGCGAAATTATTTCTTATCAATATTAAATTATTCAATAAACTAATGTTTTATTGGTTTAATATATATAAATGTAAACAATATAGTTCTCAATAAGACAAATTTAAAGAGAAAAATTCAAAAAATATTGTGTTAGAAACTATATATTTTTAGCTTTTAAACATCCGATTTGGCATCATCATATTATAAATTATATATATTCTTAATATTTTAATATCATGGAATTTTAAGTCTTTTGGACAGATTTATTATGAATCGATAAAACGACATGGGGTAAAATTATAATTATTCCAAAATGGACATAATTATTTGAAGTCAACTACAATAATAATATCTTTTTATGTTAAAGAAAACGATTTGAAAATAAGTAAAAAGCTTATATATATATATATATATATATATATATATATATATATATATATATATATATATATATATATATATATATATATATATATATATATATATATATATATATATTTAGGTTCAAGTGAGTACCACCTCTAATGCAGCGCACCAGAAAGTACCACCCTTAAAAGTAATTTTTTTGAAATTTTTTTTCATGAACATGTTCTAATTAACATTACACAGATCATATGTGAATTTGACGCAAATCCGAACACTTTAAGTGCATGAAAACACACATCACATAAATGCATGTTCACATGTCTTCAAAATTATGTAAGTGTGTGTTCACATCATTTTTTAGGAGCTAGGAGATGTGAATGTATGTGAAATTTACATACGATCTTCATAATGTTAATTAAAACATGTTTATGAAAAAAAAATTTTAAAAAAGTTTTTTTAAAGGTGGTACCTTCTGGTGCGCTGCATTTGGGTGGTACTCTCTCGAACCATATTCTATATATATATATATATATATATATATATATATATATATATATATATATGGTAAGATCTGACTATGGCTGATTTTCTTCAAAACCGTTGAGAAGTACAAGCAAGTAAACCAACCATTAGGAAATGCACCCCACCACAGTCACCAAACCCTACCCAAAACTCAATCATCACTAAATAATGCTACTCACGGGCCCAAAACCCACATCTATATCTCAAATTTCATATTCTCGGAAGGGTACATTCTATAAAATTCATGTAATTATGGCTCAATTTTAAGCATGTTTGTTTCAATGAAAAACTAATTTATAAATTGTAGAAAAGTAATTTCTTTATTGTTTTTCTAGTTATGTTTTTGACACTTTTACATGCGTTTTTTAAAACAAAAAATATCATCTATAAATACTATTAAAATAGTTACTATATTAAAAACACTTTACTTTTGTATGAAAGTAAACTTGCTTTATTACCGGCCTGAACTTGAAATCAACTATATTTAATTACGTGACATTTTGCAATTAACTAAGTTTTCAAACATGTATAATTGGTAAAATCAGTACGTAACCTACCTACGAAATATAATATAAAACAAGTCATCAATTTAACGAGTCTTATATCGTATTTTATAAAATTAATTATTTATGAAATTCAGTAAAATGATCAAAGGCATCAATGTAACCTTAATCTATCCGTCTTAATTAAAACCTACATGCTTGATCCGAACCTATTATTATTATTATTATTTGAGTAAATTACAAAAATGGTCCCTGTGGTTTGTGCAAAATTACGAAAATGGTCCCTCAACTTTCAAAGTTGCAGTGGTGGTCCCTGAATCCACTTTTTACTTGCAGAAATGGTCCCTCTGTGTCTGAACTTTTTAAAAATGACGATTTTACCCTTTTATTGGTTACAAGTTTAGTCCCTCAACTATTTAATTTACTTTCACTTTTGGTCCTTTTCCTTAAATTTTTAATTTTTTGACTATTAACTTAACAAACTATTATTTAAATCTTTATTATATTATTATTATAATTATAATTATATATACCTATTTATTTTTAAAAATAATTTTATATTTATTTATTAACAAAATTTTTATACTTAATTTATTTTACACATTTTTAATGTATTCAAGTTATTTAATAAGGAACTAGTTTATGAACCCACATATTACGTGAATAATTTTTAATAAATAATTGGTTAACTGAAATGTATGTAAACTTAAATTGAATAATTAAATATTAATTCTTATAAAAAAATAACAATTATTAGTAATATATATTATTTATCTATCTTTTTAAAAAGTCATGAATAATAGTTTTTTTTTTTTTTTTTTACATTTTTTAAACTTTTTATTCCTAAATTTATATATATTTAGTCGATATAAATTGAAATTTTAATTTTACGTAAACTATAATGTTTATATATTTTTTATATTTTTTATTTAGATATATTGATAAGTATATATAAGATATAATTTAGATGTAAATTTAAATCTTATCTATTTATTCACATTTAAATATGTAAGAAATAATATATTATATTTATCTTTTATAATTATTAATATTTATTGATATTAGAAATAATGAAATATATTTATATTTTAGTTTATTTTATTTTATTATAATTAAAATAGTATACTTTGTTACGTTAATAGGTTTTGATTTAAACTTACTATTTTATTTTCTTTTAATTTTAAATATTTTGTTATGTCAATACGTTTTGATTTCAATATAGTATTTTAATCTTTTTGATTTGTATATTAATATGTTTTATTCGTTTTCATTAAATATTTTGTTAATTTTCATTTAATTATTAACGTAGCAAAATTTAAAATCAAAACAAATAAAATAATAAATAGAAATCAAAACGTATGGGTATAACAAAATATCTAAATCTAAACAAATAAAATAATAAAATTAATTAAAAACATATGAGGGTAAAAACATATTTAATTCAAAAATATGTAAAAAAAAATATTTAAATCTTTTTGATTTAAATAAAAAATATGTAAAAAATATTTTAAATGAAAAAACGCGTAAATTAAATAATATAAGTATAAAAATGTTGTTAATAAATAAATATAAACTTATCATTAAAAATAAATAGGTACATATAATTATAATTATTATAATAATATAATAAAGATTTAAATAATAGTTTGTTAAATTAATAGTCAAAAAAATTAAAAATTTAAGAAAAAGGACCAAAAGTGAAAGTAAATTAAATAGTTGAGGGATTAAACTTGTAATTAATAAAAGGGCAAAATTGTCATTTTTAAAAAGTTCAGACACAGAGAGACTATTTCTGCAAGTAAAAAGTGGTTTGAGGGACCACCACTGCAACTTTGAAAGTTGAGGGACCATTTTTGTAATTTTGCACAAACCACAGGGACCATTTTTGTAATTTACTCTTATTATTTTATGAAGTACTGAGCCTGTTTTACATACAGCTTAAGATAGATAGATAGATAGTAGTTTCATGCATATATAATAAAGTAGTAAAAAAACACAAGTCTTTTGGCTGTATATTGAAAATATGATTAAGGCAAGTGGTTGCACCAAAATCAACTAAATTTCTGATGCTTCTAACTTCACTATTGATCGACTCATAACCTAATCCCCCCCTTCACTATTTAAACACACCATCGTACCCATCTAAACACACCACCAAAACGTAACGTAGTACTTCGATCGATCGAAAACAATATCATCAATCATGTCCATCACTCCACTACTTCTCTTCCTGCTTTCCCTTGCCTTTGCCTGCAGTACTACTTTTGCTAAAATGCACAACTATGACTTCAAAGTATGTATGTTGTTCTTTAATATATGCATCCACACTATTAATTAATTTATTCTTTTTTCTAGCTCGCTCGCTCGCTCGCTATTTATATATATATATATATAGTTTCTAATTAATGACATACATTTTGGTTATTGCAACAGGTTCAAGAGCAAGCCGCAACCAGGCTATGTAGAAACCATAGAATAGTTACAGTTAACGGCCAATTCCCCGGACCAACTATTGAAGTTCAAAACGGGGATAGTATTGCTGTCAAAGTCACCAATGCCGCTCCATATAACGTCACCATCCATTGGTACGAACAACCTACAGGACGATATTATTTTTAAATTTCTACATTTTTACTTAATTATGGGTACCCTTTAATTAATGGTTTGTTGCACGTTTTTAGGCATGGTTTACGGCAGCTGCGAAACCCTTGGGCTGATGGACCTGAATTTGTGACACAATGCCCAATCCGGCCAGGAGGAAGCTACACATACAGGTTCACCATAGCAGACCAGGAGGGAACGTTGTGGTGGCATGCTCATAGCCGATGGCTACGAGCTACTGTCTATGGTGCTTTTGTTATCCGTCCTAAGCCCGGTTCTTCATACCCCTTCCCAAACCCCAAAATCGAGTTTCCTGTTATTCTAGGTACATAAATTAATGTTTAGCTTAATTTAGGCCGGCCTTCCGCTGATTGAATTGAAGTTTTAGAGTTTAATTTCACGCCTATTAATTTTTTTGATTCAATGAACTGAATTACGACGAAACAGGCGAATGGTGGGACAGAAAAGTTATCAGTGTTTTAAGACAAGCATTGTTCACTGGCGCAGCTCCAAACGTATCAGATGCTCTAACTATTAACGGCCAACCTGGTGATCTTTTCCGATGCTCTACCCAAGGTTAGCATTAACTTCGATCTATTTTTAATTTGTCGCTTTTAAATGAAGTAAACCAGCGTGCTCTAGCTAGATCTCAACTTACTTGATTTTACTACGTACACAGGTACCACGAAACTTATAGTGAACAAAGGTGACACTGTTCTTCTGAGGGTCATCAACGCTGCACTCAATCAACAGCTCTTTTTCAGCGTTGCTAACCACAAACTAACCGTAGTCGCCACTGATGCGCTTTACACAAAACCATTTACGACTAATGTCATCATGGTCGGGCCTGGCCAAACAACGGATGTCCTCCTGACCGCTGATCAGCAGCCTGGGAGATACTACATGGCTGCACGAGCATACGCAACTGCCAGAAACGCTCCATTTGATAATACCACAACCACCGGGATCCTAGAATACAAATCTACCACTTCACAACCAATTTTACCTCAACTTCCAGCCTACAACGACACAAACACGGTCACCGCGTTCTCAAACCAACTAAAGAGTCCTGGTAAAGTCACAGTACCTACTAAAATAGACGACAATCTGTTTATCACGGTAGGATTGGGATTCTTTAAATGCACCCCTGGACCTAGATGTCAAGGGCCTAACAACACTCGGTTTGGAGCCAGCATGAACAACGTATCTTTCGTGCTTCCTAACCGTGTGTCTTTACTCGAAGCTTACACACAAAAGATTCCAAATATCTACACAACAGACTTTCCGCCCGTACCACCTGTGCAATTTGATTACACTGGGAACGTCCCTCGCGGGCTGTGGCAGCCAGTTAAGGGGACAAAACTGTACAAGGTAAAGTTTGGTTCTAGCGTGCAGATCGTGCTGCAAGATACGTCCATCTTCTCGACGGAAGATCATCCGGTTCATCTCCACGGATACCATTTCTACATCGTTGGTCAGGGTTTTGGTAACTTTAATCCATCAAGGGATACTCCAAACTTCAATCTTGTTGATCCACCGGCAAGGAATACAATTGACATCCCAGTTGGAGGATGGGCAGCCATAAGATTCGTAGCTGATAATCCAGGAGTTTGGTTGATGCACTGTCACATAGATACTCATCTGGCATGGGGTTTTGCGATGGCGTTCATCGTAGAAAATGGAGTGGGTGAATCTGAAACGTTATTGCCTCCTCCTTCCGATCTGCCTAAATGTTAATTAAGATCCATTACATATATATCAATCTATATATATTTATATATAGGTTGGTGTGTAGTACGTGGCAGGGATGATCTGGTGTTTTATATGTTTTCTTTCTTAAATTAATTTAATTACCACATGCATGCATACGTACTTTGCTTAATTAATTATACTGGAGCTGGCAGCAGTAGATTTCGATCATCAGCAATATTGTTTAATGAATATGCATTATAATTAATTCTTGTGTGTAAGTTGTTTTACTTAATTTGTTCTAAAGATCGATCGAAGCAATTGATTAATAGATCGAATGATTCCATCAAATATATCACTTTATTTCAGTCGTCTTTAAGTTCTTTGAGTTTGATTTTATGTTGGGTGTAATCTCCGTCTCTTCATTAATAAAGGGATAAATTAAAACGTCAACCTTTCTTTGTAAAATTGTATGTTTTTATCTGATGAATATTTAGTTTGAAACAAAATATAAAAGTATTCAACAAATTACTAGGTGAGACCAATATTTAAAATTCAATCATAATTTATAGATTGATGCCGCGTTATAATATTATAGGACGTGACAATTTTAAGAATCAAATAGTGAAACGCTATAAAATATAGATAGATATATAAAAATGTATAATTAATTAATTACTATAATTTTCGAACAACAAAATGATAAATTTAACATTTTACCTTTAAATTATTATTAATTTCAAAAATTCTAACTTTTTTGGATTAGACATAATTGAAATCATATAAATAACTATAATGATATATATTTATTTTTGAGAAACTGAAAAAGAAATGTGATCGAACACATTAAATTTAATTAAGATGAAGTGAACATAATTCAATTCAATAAATTTATTCTTTAGGAACATATAAATAGGTTCATCTAATTTTTATTAAAATTACAAAATAATCGTTATGGATGGTGTTATGTTAATTAACATGATGCAGGCTGTACTAAATTAAGGAATTCACTAGCTAGCTTCATGAATAATATTATTTACAAAAGGTCAATGTACGTATGCAAATAAATACAGATCGATAACTTATGTCATATTTTTTACTTTCTAGATAATTATTTCCAAATTAATTTATTACGATATTAGTTTGGGTGGAAATTGATTAATTGTCGTTATGTTACATTGGGAACATGCATGCAGAACATAAAATAATAATAATAATAATAATAATAATAATAATAAACTTACAAATTAAATTGGTTGGCGTAGAACAATTTGACCGATAACTCCAAAAAAATAAGTCCTTTTCGAGTGTTGCTTAAAACAACAAGTAAGAATTAAGCCAATAAAATAAATTGTGACATACAGTTAGTTGGTAGTTATACCAAAACTATATTATTATGTATGTATGTATGTATGTTACAAAATATATATATACTTTTTGTCACACGATCTTGATTGGTCAAAATATTTTAAATCTTTTCTTAGACTATATTTAATAATCTAAACTACTTTTTAAACTACACAATCACAGTGGTTTTTTTTTATTAAAGAAATATATATATTGGAAGGTTAATTAACACTTAATTAAAAGTTGGTTTAGGTGGATTAGACTATCAAAAACAGAAACATTGGTTGCACCAAATGCTTTCTGGTTATTAAGATGGCTGACAACAAGTTTTAGAAACCAATGGACGCATTCTTCACACCGGCCCCTTCTCATCATCATCACCATTTTTCTTTCTCTTTTTTATCTTCTCATTCAGATGCAGCAATTCAGTTTCATGATTTTATTGTAAGTGGTCGGTCAATCTTCTTCATCTTCATCTTCATCTTCTCTATATATGCTTTTCCATCTGGATTTCGTTAATTGAGTTGCGAAAACAGGTTCAAGAAACCCCGGTTAAGAGACTTTGCAGAACAAACAACATTATTACAGTAAACGGGCAGTTCCCGGGGCCAACGTTAGAGGTTTCCGATGGAGACATGCTAATTATTGTCAAGGTGTTGAACAATGCTTGTTATAACGTCACGATTCATTGGTGAGCAAACGCTTTCGATCTATCCATATATATGCATGGTTGTTTGGGTTTATTTTCAAGGTAAATGGAATCGGTTTTGTATCTGCAGGCATGGGATTCGACAGCTTGGGACGCCATGGGCGGATGGTCCAGAGCGTGTTACTCAGTGTCCGATCCAGCCAGGAGCCGGTTATACGTATCGCTTCACAATTCAGGACCAGGAGGGAACACTTTGGTGGCATGCTCATAGCCAATGGCTGAGAGCTACCGTCTATGGAGCTCTCATCATTCATCCTAAACCGGGAGCTTCGTAACTAGAAATACCGATTCTTCTTGGTAAGCGACACAGGACATAAACACGCTAGATAGTCCATACATCTTACAAATGATTGTTACACACTAGTTTATTAACCCGTGTGTTACACGGATAACTTTAATAAATATTTTTTTTCCCAAAAGTTATAAACTAAAAATTAAATGTTAACATTAAATTTTGATATATTGAAACTTTTTATACTTATGACACTTAACATATTTTATTATAATTAGTTTTAAGTATAAGTCAGTTAAACTAAAAAGATAGTCAATTATAACATTAAAGTTTATTGTCATTATTATAATTAGTAAATAATTTTTTAAATGATGATTGGATAATTTAATTTTTTAATAGATCCTTAAAAATTAGAAACATTTTTAAGGATATAAAAAGAAATGAATATTTATATTTTAAAAAAAAAACAAAAAATTACAAATGTCAATTGGATATGAAGCCACGCGACATTATTAAGGTGATGACAAATGATAAAAATTTTACTTATTTAATAGTATAGATAGATAGATTTTATACCGACATTGCTATTTTTGGCAGCTGGCAGGTTATGAGCAAAAATTCAAAAATATTTTTTTTTTAATTTATCGCAGAATGAAATTCAAATTTAAATAAATTTTAAGATCTTTTTACCTGAGGTAGAGTGTGATGGAAGATTCAATCCTAGAGTTGTTCTAAAAACAAAATTAAAAAGGGAGTACATACAGATCTTGAAATTTAGGAAAATACAAGTCATAGTCCAAACACCAAAATTTGGGCCGATGGATGGGCCAAAACGCAAGCCCTTGAACCCATGCAACCTGTCTAGACCTTTTTGTACCCAAGTTGGGTCATACACTCATATTGTGCGTTGCTGGAGATCGTGTGACAAAAAAATATGAGTAAATTACATAAATGATCCATGTGGTATATAGAAAGTTATGGATTTTGTCCCTCAAGCAAACTAAGTACCTTGGTAGTCCGAAAAAATGAATTTTTGTAACATTCTGGTCCCTCGATCTAGATTTTACTACTTTACATATAAAAACTAAATTGAATAATAATAATTTTTTAAAGTGTCTTTTAATAAGCGGACAAGTCGAGTTCAAACATATCAATACAGTTTCAAGCTCAAGAATGAAAATTTAGACGCTGATGAAACTCGAGTCCAATTTTGAGTCTAAGGTTTCAGTTGCAAGCTCTCTACTTCTCGACTAGAATCACAAGTTGCTTAGTGATTTCCTTGTCTTTGGTATATGTGTTCCCAATATTTCCATAAGACCATAAAACTTGTCAATTTGTTTTGCATCTGTAATCCTAACAAGAATTGAACCTAGAACATGAACAGAAGTTGAGAATTATGGTAGTTAAAGCTTGTGTTTTCGATGAACAGGCCAATGGTGGAATCGCGATATTATCAGCATCGAAAACCAGGCCATGTTTTCTGGAGCAGCGCCAAACGTTTCTGATGCATACACCATCAATGGGCAACCTGGTGATCTTTACCGATGCTCTAGCAGAGGTAATGCCAAAAACTTTCAAGTCCAAAATCTTAACGAATCACCATTGATCTATTTCACAATGCAGATACGATGAAATTCTATGTAGAAAGCAGCGATAGAATTCTCCTGAGGGTAATCAATTCGGCCCTCAATCAACAGCTCTTTTTCACAATCGCGAACCACAAACTAACCGTAGTCGGAGCCGATGCACTCTACACCAAGCCATTTACAACCACAACTCTAATGCTCGGTCCGGGACAAACAAACGACGTTATTCTAGTAGCCGATCAGGCACCAGGATACTACTACATTGCAGCACGTGCATACGAAAGCGCTCAGAACATAGCATTCGACAACACCACCACCACCGCAATCCTTGCTTACAAATACGCTCCGTGTAGTGGCCAAATCGGGATGCAATTAAAACCAATTTTACCAACATTACCGGACTACAACGATACTGCTACTGTAACCGCATTCACGACCCAACTAAAGAGTCCTTCAAATGTTTCGGTTCCAATTGACATAACCGAAGACTTGTTTTTTTACAATCGGGCTAGGATTAGTGAAATGCGACCCCGGACCAACATGTCAAGGCCCGAATAACACCCGATTTACGGCTAGCATGAACAACATATCGTTCGTGTTCCCACAAACAACTTCATTATTACAAGCTCAGTACCAAAAGACACCAAATGTGTTCACCACGGACTTTCCTCCTGTTCCACCACTAACATTCGACTACACAGGCAACGTCCCTCGTGAACTTTGGCAGCCCGTCCGTGGAACTAGACTGTATACACTAAAATTCGGTTCTCAAGTACAAATCGTGTTACAAGACACGGCGATCGTGTCAACTGAAAGTCACCCGGTTCATCTTCATGGATACCAATTTTACATAGTGGGTCAGGGTTTCGGAAACTACAATTCCTTAACAGACCCGGCCAACTTTAACCTCAATGATCCACCACAACGAAACACTGTTAACGTGCCCGTTGGCGGATGGTCCGTGATTCGGTTCGTGGCAGATAATCCAGGTTATATTCATACCAATATCCTTAATTATACATTTTTATCAAAATAATACATTGATTTTTTAATATCTTTCGATCGTGTGGTTCTACAGGAGTTTGGTTGATGCATTGTCACATCGATTCACATCTCACTTGGGGGTTTGGGATGAGCTTTTTGGTGGAGAATGGTCCTGGAAAACTGGAATCCATTCAACCTCCGCCGTTAGATCTACCTCCATGTTGACGTGTGTGTGTATGTGATGGACAAGATCATCAAAGTTCAAAAAGAGTATTACTTCATGCACCGCTTCTACATTCTATAGTTGACCTAAAATATGTCTTTTTTTACAATTCATCATTATACTTTATTTGTTTACACACTTTTGTCCAATCATAAAATAAATATTTATAGGTCAAATGTATAGAGGTGGCGTATGAGAAATTAGAGGTGGTGTATGAAGAAATAGCCGTTCAAAAAATATAAAGAATAAATTTATGCATATACGAATACTTACAAGTAGTTGATGTTTTATCGACTTAATAAAAAATGGTATACTGTTATTAATATAACAAATAATTTGACGTGAATATTCATTATAAAATTGCTTATTTGTCTAAAAAATATGCATATATAAATATACTATGAGATCAATATTATTAACAAAATAAAAATATACATATTTGAATATTTTTTAGTGATTCATACATGAATAGTTTTTTTGTATATAATGATATATGAATATGTTCAAATATTCATATATTATTTTGAGATAACAAAATGTTTTAAAAAAAATGGACCAATCTTCATTTGATAATATAGAATGACAAAAAAGATTTTACTAAACAATTTGAATTGAAATAATGATTGTTTGTTTTTAAAAGAATTCTAAATTAAATATACATCAAAAAAATAAAACAAGTCATACTACCGATATATATTCATATATGAACAAATTACTTAATTACTTCTCCAGATTATTGAAGTTCTTCCTCCAAAGACTTAAAAAAATGGCTAATTTAATGTTTGAGAAGTATTGGTCGGAGTTTACCTTGATATTTGCTTTAGCGGTAGTTTTTGATTCTCGCTACAAGTTACAAACCGTAGAATGAGGTAACACTGCTTTATGGATTGAAATCAATTAAGTTTGTTGAAATCAAAAATAATTTATCATCACTTTTTGATCTTTATTGTATCAATTCCGTAACGAGTAAAAAGGATGGCTCAAGCTCAAAAATCGTGAAGGATGATGAAAGCTCTAGTGGAATGGTTAGCGGTATACATGCAAATGAAACTTGGAAGGTAGTTTTATTAATTGTTTTGTATTATAAGTTATAAAATTGTATTAATTGCTTTGTTACTTATCTTAATCTCCTTTGTTTAAAAGGAGTTCGACTCTTTTGATCACGAATATAGTGTTTTAACTAAAAAAAATGAAGCCGAACTATATTTTGTGGAACCGAAGATGCCAAGAACAACAATGATAGAAATTTTGGAGTATTTGATCACGAATATGGTGTTTTATCAAGTTCGATATCCTGACCTTACAACCTTGACACAAGATATTTTAATTTTTTCGGTTTCAACCGTAGCATCCTAGTATGCTTTTAGTGTTGGAGGAATGCACGATATTTTTAATACTTTGGCTTGTATGATGTTCTTTTTATACTTTTGTATGTCGCATAAATGTCATGCAATTGGCATGTATGATATTTTGTACTCAAACCCGACATTGCAGAGACACTCAGTTATACTAAAGATTGGTTGTTTGGAGAAGCAAGTGGTGTTAACGTTGATGATATGATAAATGAAAGTGTCGACTTGTTTATCACAAAGAGTCTAGTTAGGTCAAAAGGTTACGACCATTAATTAGTTGCTTTAGATATTTTTGATGTGATGTTGTATCCTTGGATTATTATATTGTTTTTTATCTATAATTATATATATTTTGGATTAGATTTGTGTAAAATTTCATGTTTTCGTTTGACACATGTTTTATGTGTGTCGTGTCACGTGTTATACAAATTTTTTACATGTCGTGTTCCTGTTTTATATCTAGACACGTTTTATAATCCGTGTCGTATTCGTGTTTTTCAAATTCATGTCGTGTAAAATTTGTGTATGACATGTGACACGACACATATACACATATTGTCAGGTTTAAGTCGAATCGAAACAAAAAGTAATATCATGCAATTTTATTATTGGTTTTAAACCTGTAACATTTGTACTTGCACACCCCTAATATTTTTCATGATTTTAACAAAAAGTAAAAAAACTATGAGCCGTTTGATTCGTGAATTTTTTAGAATTTTATTGTGATTTGTATTTAAAATTTTGTGTTTTTTTACGAATTTCAGTAATGATTTATAATATCATAATTTTTTTATCCCTTTTTTATTTGTTATTTAAAAACTCAGTTTTTCCCTTAGCATTTTAAATCTTACTACCTTGCATTATTAATATTACCCAATCTTTCTGAAAATATAATGTATATACTTTGATAAAATTTTGACAAATATTTACAACATAATATAAATTTTTGGGTTTATTATGAAAAAAACCAACATGTTTTCACGTTTTTTTGCGTTTTCGTCCCTCCAAGTTATTTTTTTCATAAAAAAGCTTAAGTTATTCTTTTTTTTTTTTTTTGGTTTAATGAAATTTTGACATTAGACCCCGGTTATAATTTGTGAACCGGGTTCTAATGTCCAAATTTCACTAAACCAAAAAGAAAAGAATAACTTAAGGTTTTTTATTGAAAAAAATATCATGGAAGGACGAAATGACAAAAAACATGAAAATATGTTGGTTTTTTCATAATAAACGCTAAATCTTTTAACAAAATATAAATCTTAAAATAGATCTATCATTCAAACGCCTCACAATAAAATGAAATAGAAAGGTTAAAAAGCCACAAAGGTGAAATAAATGAAGAGTCAGCTGTATTGAAGCCGCCAGGTGACAGTACATGTACTCAACCTCTGAGTACAAGTTATTACTGCATTAAACACACCAAATAAGAGAGGCGAGACCTGACAATTCCAACTCACCTTTTTATGACTGTAATGATTGATTCCGTCCACATCAGGCCCACGAATACTTTTAATTTTGTGAGGTGATTTGTTACAAGGATTAGAACGGGCCGGTTCGGGCCGAAAATTGGTCATCTCATCTTCGTTTAAAATAAGAGTTTTAATGAGGATATTTGTTGGGTATGCGGAGAAAACTGTGAGGATTCGAGTAACCTATTTATAACAAAGGTTTAACTAAACAATGAAATTTTGTTTTGAGATCATTGTTAAATATAATGAGTAAAATTTATGATTATTCAAACCATAAACGGGTACAAAAATAAGAAAAATCATAAAGAAAACAATTATAAATTTGACTAACAATTATACATATGTATACAAACAAATAAAATACTTATCATTATATAATATAAATATAAGACTAAAATACACACATATATATAGGGGTAGGTTCAATGGAAAACCACTATGCACCTGAAAACTATGGAAACATATGCATACCGTCCGATTTGGTGCATTTCATGAAAAACGGGGTGACATGATCGTAAATAAGGAGATGCATCACGCGAGAATTTTGATGCATCGCGCGGGATTTTGAT